>DWJZ01003675.1:0-16591 GCA_018249125.1 Asbolis capucinus
TCAGTTATCTGATCACCATAGCACAAGCTGACGCTTAGTTTGGGGTCAGATGGCCGTGTGTGAGTTGTCCAAAAATAATTATTATATTTATATACATATGACGATCGAGAAATCCATGTTCTTAAATAGGTAGTTCATCTGACCATTAGCGTCTATTTATTCTATAGAAATACTCTTTCTTGATTCATTATTAAATGATATATTCGAAGCTGAATATTTTTTATCGGTGGAGTAGACATTTCATCTAAGATAGTTAAATCTACTAATTAGTAGACTTGATACACCTATGTGTTATTGTAATTTAACGCCGTCTGCCGTTAATTAATCCGGAATGATTTAATTCCACTTTATTTGATTCACCTACGTACATCATAAAAGTTCATTTACCTAGGTGATTGATCTTCTCCGATTACAACGTCTTCCAAGTCAAAAATGTATTATTCTCATCCATTGGCCCCTTCGTTCAGACCAGGGAAATGGAACGTCTAACTTTAATCATAAATGCACTAACTAATACATCAATCTAACGGAGTCTTCGTTACCAATGCAACTATTCCGAGAAACTTGCCAATACAAACTGTTCCAGCTAAACCTGACTCTAACAAGTTATGGAAGTTCTAAGACTTAGACGATTGTGGAAACCAACCAATCCACAGATTTGCAATGCAAATGAAGGTGAATTTGTACTGATTTTAGGTACATTCATATTTTATTCTTCGGCGAAATTAGAATTCCCAAAATATTACAAAATGTAGCTGATGGAACCAACTTAAGATTTTTTGTATTGTGATCGGCATTGTCTGTGTAAGATTTAAAGTAATCTTCGCTAGGATCGAGGTTACGTATTTTTTGGTTAAATACATAAGTTGTGTATTTTTTCTGGGTCATGTTAATCGTGTAGGTACTCTTATAAAGATTTAGCTGCAATTTTAAGTCATACCACTTTCACATTTTAAGGCAACTAAATCTTATTAATGAATAAAATAAAAAACCAATAGAAGGATAAACAGAGAACGCGAAGATAGTTTAATTAATAACAAAAACAAATATTTTTAAACACAGCTTCTCTTCTATCAAAACAATTAATAAGTTGTACATTTATCGCCTGATTTCGCTTACAGCCTGCAAATTTCAAAATATACCAATATTTTAAATCTAAAAAAGTATTTTGTAAGACATATAGATATAACTATTCTATCCTATGAGTAGAAGTAGGTACGAAATCCCAAGCACAGTATCATTATTCCCTTGTCAATTGTTTTTATCGTAGATCTGATGCATCCAACAACGGCTTACCGCTGCGAGCCCTTCATTCTCCTTCATTTTCTCAATAAACATAAAGTTAAGCCGATGTAATAAATCTTCGATCCCCAATCTCACTTGATCTCCAATTTTATTACCGCCACCGATTTTATTAGCATAATGACACCCCGCGCATCACAGAAAATTTGTCCTCGAAACACGAGAACGATCCGGCCTCAAGACTAATCTGAAATCTAAATGTACAGCTACGGCCTGATAAGTTTCTCTATCGTATGCATCTTGTAATTCACTAGCTTCTGTTGCGGATTTGTCTA
Source organism: Asbolis capucinus (assembly GCA_018249125.1). Classification (NCBI taxonomy): domain Eukaryota; kingdom Metazoa; phylum Arthropoda; class Insecta; order Lepidoptera; family Hesperiidae; genus Asbolis; species Asbolis capucinus. The sequence goes on from DWJZ01003675.1 coordinate 1,578, forward strand.
GTAGATTAGAATAAATATATATATATGGCTTCTGGAGTCACTTTTAGGTAAAGGTTTTTCAGAATGGAATTAACTTCACGTTCTATTTTCATTTGGATTCTATTACACTAGGAGATCATAGCGTCACTGCTAAACTGAAATGGTTGAATCAACACATTATTTCTTCCAAAAATCGAAACATACTTCAACTTTGTAATATACTTTGTAATATACAAATACCTACTTTGTCTAGATGACGACAGATAAACTCATATCAACAAGATATTCATAATTACTAGGCGTTGCTTGGCGGAGCTAACTTTAATTCTTGTGTCAGTCATCAACATCGGTAAAGTGTACAACTATTCACTAGGCTTCATTTTGCTCTAAGATTATTGAGATGATCAATAGAACAGACTCCGTACCTACACAAGTAAGACTAATCCTTTGTATTCATCTTTTTCCGTTTTCAGGAGGTTTTAGTTCTTTTTACATTAGGTAGGTATATAAATCTGAAATAGAGTTTGTTGAATGTGTTGACTAATTTTACATGCTATCATATCCCTGTAGGTTATTTTCAGTATCAATGAAACTCTTCAAGTTTCAGACGAACAATAATCTGACCACCTCGTACAACGACGTAGTACATATTACATAAATCAGGACTTTTAAATCGTTAACAAACTACCAAATATAAAAATACATCCAGAGAGTTTGCTCTCTCCAAAAGCAAAATAAGGTCATTAGGAGAAAGATGTCCCAGTGCATGCAGTTCGAAAAAATTGTGCCGTAACGAGCACGACGCAATTAGTGTTTATGAAAAACATGAGTTTTGCGCTGGTTTTAAATCTCAGTTGGTGTATAAGGCACTTGCCTCGCCGCTGATCCTACAGCAGGCGATGAGCACCTGGATATAGGCCACTGCTACTCATGGATACTCCTACGGGAATTAAAATAAATTAAATTGAAATTATTTTGGTCGGGTTTGTTCAAATTATGAAATGAAATATCTTTTATATTACATGGCGAAATTACGTTTACCAACATAGTTTCGGATTTCAAAAGTTTCAAATTAATTTCAAAATGTTATGATTCAATATCATTTTCAAATAATGTACACAAAAAATATGGAAGATTAGCATTACATTGTTTTAGTTAGGTTAACTATGAACGCCTCGTTTCAATATTGACATTAAACACAATACCAATAATTAATATAAGAAACCGCTGATAATAGGACTTTAGCCTTAAATCAAAAGCAACAGTTTAAGCTGGCCGTTTACAGGTCGTACCGCGCCTCAAAAGGAATATTTACCGAGACCATAAATTAGAGCTTATACGAGAATTTCATTTGTGTCTTGCAAAACACGGTCATACGCTCCTTTATTTCTTTATTAAATTCACGAAAGGCGGAGGTAAAAATTACGCAAGGAAGACACAGTATTCTGTTTTCATAGCTAAAGCTTTTGTTCTGTATATTTTACTGGAATTAAATCCTTTGCTGTTTTTGTACTGCTAGCTGCAAGGAGTGTTAAAATTGCCGAGTTGAAAATGGATTAAAAGAAGCGTTCAACAAATAAAATTCAAAGCTTTAATTTTATTTAAAGTATTGTAAATAATTTATGTTCTCCTTTCGGTCGTATAATGTGGAGTAAGTTACATTTATTTCCCTGACATCGTATATCAGGTCAAGAAGAATTTGTAACTTGATGTACCATGGACTTCACTCTGCGAGTTTAATGGTGAAAGTTGTCTTTGAAATTTACTAGTCAGCATTCTTGGGCGTTGTTTGAGCTACCTATTTCTCCCTTTTGAGTCCTTGTTTCGACACACCTAACCCGATAAAGCCGCGCTAAAAACACTTTTCCGTGTGTTTCAACGGAATCTAAGAAACCATCGGAGTGGGCCCGAGTTAGATCCGGAAACGTGACAAAACTTATAGATGCGCCTATGAGTTTCTGATAAGATTAGTTTATGGCTGCCGAAAGATAGAATGAAAGAACTAATCTAAGTTGTCCATTTTTACATAATTTGCGGGTGAAAATAAATATCGGATCCTTTTAATGCCAGAGTTTGTTTACTATGTAGCTGATCGTTTTAAATTCCTTTCCGAGCTGAGCCTCAATTTATAAATGATAACGTCTACAAAACACTTAAATACTAAATCCTCCAAAAATAAAACTTTTATTCTAAAAAAATACCTTTTTCCTTATACCTTCTTGAACTTCAGGGATATTCTTTACTTCAGAGATATGAACACTCGAGAGGTGTTCAGAGCTGATTTGGTCGACAAATTTTTTGACGACACTTCAGATACAAGGACGTCCTTGACAAATTTTGTAAGGTCGCATTTCAAAGCATTCTCTACGTATACAGTCCACAAAACATCCATCTACATTATTGTACGAGTGTCTACTCTAGATAACCTTAAAAGTAACAACTGTTCCCATCAGACCGGTGGCGTCAACAAAAGATTGCTTTGTTGAGGTATTTACTTTGTTACGACCATTTAGGCTATTGGCTAGCGTAACAAACAAGTCGATCGTGAAAGACCTTTTCTAGCATTTTTGTTTATTACATTAAGTAAGAAGACGTTCTTTTTGAATACGATAAAGAATTTCCGACGTGGCATAGTTAACCGAATAGATATTTCAAGACAATGATAGCGCTGACGTATTACCAGATATACTTTATACACACCATACAGTCATTCTATCACTACAGCTACAAAGCGTAAATAACATTTCGCATTTTGCTTATAATGTTTTTGAAGATAATAAAAGACCTAAAATTTGAATTGCGCCTCGGAAGGGACACGTTCTGAAATTCGTTATGCTACCGTTTCTTATTATTCATCCCAAAAGCGCTATCAAACGACAGAAATCTCATTTCACTAATTAGAATTGTGAAGCAATGCAAATAAAGATTCATCTTGAAATTTATCCGACCCGTTTGAGGAGCATTCGGCGAGCGGCCGTCCGGCTGCAAAGCATAATGCGACAAATGGCGCCCAATTTCAGTTTCAACAGTTGAAACAAAATGAGCATCGCCACGACAAACATTTTGTTTTGCATTTGTAAATACCGTCCGTCGGGGAAGGAATGCCGGAGGCAGTGAGGCTGTGACGTCGCAAATTACTTTTAGCGGGATCCCGTGTTCCGTGGCAACTACCGCGTGCGCCGCAAACATAGCTGCCAACTAAAAGTTTCAAGTTTCAACTTGTCCGGCGAATTTCAGTCGCATCACTGCTACATTGTTCAGCGGATATAATAGTGTTCTAGTTTGAGTAATGTTCCGGTTATAGTCGATTTGCGGTAACGGGCCAACTTTGAGGACTTCGGTTTTCTTGTTACACTAATTGTTAAATTATGGACAGTAATTATGCTCTGTTGTCGCTTCAATGCTCTTCGACTTAAATGAAGTCTAAAGTTATCCAGTTTGGAAGTTTCAATATATGTGAAATCTATATAGAAATATACAATATCATCGATCTTTCTACAATTTTTAATAACAGACTGTAATGTAATTTCTGGCAAGACTCAGAGAGATTCATCTTGAGATGTTACGTAAGCCTAGTCGTGATTACATGCACTGTGAAGATTATAGTTTTATTAAAACTGTCTTCGTTACTCGCAACAGAAATCTTTATTCGCGTAGTCTTCTAATTTACTTGTAGTTGTATTTTACACAATTTTTTTTCTTGCCAACATTAAATATTAGTAGTTATACATCTAGTGTTTTGATGAAAAAACTTCATAGGAAAAATATAAATAAATTGATCCTTTTTGTAGAATAAGGCTTACATAATCTATTGCTAATGTAATTGTTACTATTTAAGTAAAATATTAAAAGAATTAAACATTTACGTGTCACGGAGGGACACGGTGCAGTGAAAAGTGTGTATTTTTTAAGGACAAAATGGTGGCCAAGCAGCTCAATCCTTATTAATCGATTCAGAACGATTTTGATTTTTATTTATAAAAGAAATTGCTTATGGAACTACGAAGCCGTAGCTTGACATCCAAAAAGCCACATGTGGTTGACGAGCCGCAGCCTGCCGACCTGTACTCATTTCTCTCTTGTAATCCTTAATACTTTAACATCCACGTACTGTTAATATGTCTTTTATGATTGAGTTCTCGCTAAAATATTCTAATAGCTCATGACGTACAGTGAATGCTTCCCGACTCATCCTCTCTACAATTACGTATCATTTCAATGAAATCGTTATAAATATAGGGCGGAAGCCAGCTCTGTAATCGCAGTCCTTGTGGGAAAATGACATGTGTGCTATAACCGTGAATGGGCGTGCGTACTAGCTTTTACCCGTGACTACTTCTGCGTGCAAGTTCTCATCCCCTATTTTATCAAAATTGCTTGCAATTTCAAAAAGGGTAGAATAAATACTTATTTATTTTCAAATTAAAAAATTTGGTAGATTTCTCTTCAAATATTCTTTTGCTTGAAATAGTATGTTTTTAAAATCTATTTTCTTCTCTACTATCTTTGTACTGTTAATATGTACTATTATATCAAAATCGGTTCAGTGACTTACATAGTTAAAGCGTTATAAAGTTTATAATATTAGTAGAAGTGGTTTTCGAATTGCAATGTGAATTTCAAACTGTATGCGAATGGATTTAAAAAGCTCGTACACAGTAAAACGGTCTCGTGTCATTTGAAATGAAATAAAATGTTTTATATTCTGTGGATTGTAAGTTTTCAGACTGTTTACAATGGATGGCTCGTACCGGTTGCTCACCTCTTTAATGTAATGTAAAATTATACATAAGTGCTACTCATATCTGTCCGAACTTTACAAGCTTTTATTTAACTTGTAGTATATGTTAGTATATTTGTTTGTTACGAGTCAAATCTTACAAACTTAATTAGACCTACTTCCTCTTACACTGCGGTGCTAATATGTATTTTGCATACTGCTTCAGTTTCGGTGCCAATGCTTTTTTATGATATGCATGACCCGATACTACGTTCAGGATTGGCTCCAAACAAGGGAACTCCTCAACGGTTATCAATACAGTTATGAAATCTTGTGTGTTTCTTTGTTTTATGGATCTATAATTAAAGCTTGTGTTTTTAAATGTTTTTAATAAATATTTTTGATATCTCTGCTGTGAGTGGGAAATATGGGCTTGGATTCTAAGTTTTACAGCCTTAGGAATTTTAATAGTCAAGTACGTCAATCATAGATTTATATATTTATTTAATGCAACGTATGGTATAAAAAGTGTTATATAATAATTAGTATTGAATATCATATGACCCTGATTGGGTAAAGCAATATTGCGGATGGCGGAACAAATCGAAATTTATTATAATTTTATTTAATATTACAGCAATAATATTCACTTAATTTTCCAATAAATTATTCCTTTAATTTTTATAACATTATATGTACGATTCGATACGATGTACAAAACCAGTTAGTAAAAATATTTGAATATTAAATACTGAAAATAATGGATACAAAAATGCACGTTGTGAATCTTGAAACTTGAAACATGGGATTTATTATTTACTAGAATTACCTAGCTTCACTTCGGAAGAATAGTTATCCGATGGGATAAAAAGTATCCTTTACCCATTGTCCTTACATAAGTTACAAACTTGCTAAATTTCATTTAAGTTGGTCCATTGGTTTCGGAGTTGCCATACTAATTTCAACCTGTTATCCTGCGGGAACAAAGCCATGTCCTGGGATAAAACCTATTTTTTAACTATTCTCGAGTTTTAAACTTCGATAATGCCAAGTTTCATCTAAATCTGTCCAGTGATTTTTGCGTGAAGCTCCAACATACAGACAATAAATCCAAAAAACAATATTTTGGTCTGTATATCGATAACATGGCTCTCTGCGTCAAAATTTCCAATAAAACGAATGTTGTCAGATTTGACTTTGTACCAGGTTATTATTAGTATAGATAGATTTGTTATTTTAATAAATGCGTAAAGAACATAAACCCAACGGCCACTGCGATCATGTTTGGTCTATTGTGAAACATGGGATAGGAGTGTCTTACCTCTCCTACCTTACCATACCATGGGATAAGAGTCTCTTACATATATAGCTTCTAAAAAAACGAACGTCTACACAACATATAAACCTACTTCCCCTAATTAATAATTTAAAAAGCCGATATCTAACAATATTGACCAGTAAAATCAGCACAGTCGAAATCCGTTAAATAAAAATCTACCTGTCAACAATAAAGTTCATTTAATCAAATACATTATTATTATTTGTTATTAGAAATATCTCAAAATGTAAATGTAAAACAACACGGTAAGCATCAGATTTCAAATCAAAATAGAATTATAAAAACCAGTCATCTTTGAAATACAATACAATCTTTGAACAGATTTTATGTAGTTAATTCAAAAGAATGTTCTTCCTTAATTATCATATTAATTAACTAATTAAAATACATGCCATGATTAAAATTTAAATTAAGAATACAGATCTGATTTCACAATATCCTGTCAATTTCGCAATTCGAATGCGATTGGAAAGGAAATAGAGGGCGGGTCTTTAATTAGTCGTTGGCTTGTCAACAGATGGCGCCAGTGGCTGTGGTGCGGCGGACGGCAGCGTTCCTCACTGCTAACACATTCATGGTAAGCTCAAATTAACTCTTATTGATTTTGACTTAATATCGATTCGAACGAATCACCCATCGAATTCAAAGGACTTCATATCGATTCATTTTAGACTGGTTCATGAAGCGCGTCTGATTAGCTTATTATTGGATGTAAGTGAGAGCTTCGGGTTTGATTCTGGGGGAACGCATGTGACAGAAGAATGTTTTTTTACGGGTCAAAAGTATTAATTGTGCTGTGGTGAGTTATTCATCCTATTAGCGACACAGGAGGGTGTGTGTCCTAAAATTATAAATGCGAAAGATGAGGATGCATGAATGGGTTGAAGAATGAATGAATTTTTGTTATTCCACACAGATTACTATAATTCCAGACTATTCTGGAATAGCCCATAGAGTACCTTTTATAAACTTACCTAGCATGCTACTTCATCACGACAGTCAAAGGCTGATTAGTGGACTTCAATACGAATATTAACATGGCTTTAGTAAATACAAATCATATTGAAAGTAACAGTGAAAGCAACGGTTTGACAAGCGCAGAACACTGACACGACCTGGACGACCCCACCCGAACCCGACCTGGGCGACCCGCCTCAGACCCGACCTGGACGACCCGACTCAGGCCCGACCTGGAGCCGCCCTTGACCGTACCTAGACCCGGCTTAGACCCTACCTAACCCGACAGGATCCCAGCACTGGGACAGATGTGGGTTACAATAAATGCTTGTACTCGTATATATTTTTAACAGTAATTGTCTATGAGCTGTCGACAGTCAATAAGTTGACAAAGGCTTATCGCAAACGAATCACCATTTTTTCATGCATTCAAAACGAACAAACAAACAAATACTAAACTATAACTAAGATTCTGTAGACTCAGAAACATTAACCAATACCTTTTTGTTATCTGCTATTACACACACAAGCGTAGCTTCAAAAGGTAACTGCACCAAAAATCGTGTTCTTTCCGTTGTAACGCTCTGTTATGTAAATTGACTGTGGAAACGTTTTACCAATTACCATCGTGCTGCAATAAATCTCGATGGAAATATTGATAACGTTATGAACGTGGCTGTATAGGGTCCGCGGTCCCGCGCTAAACAACCATCCGACCATACGCGCAATTTGTCGCTTATGTAATTAAATCTGTGAACGAAATTATTCCTCTATTTGCGCATCGAATTGGCATGATTGTCATGTTGACGTTAAATACTGTTCTAAAATTAAACTGCGTAGGGAATGGAGGGATGTATAATGTGTCATTACTGTATTTAGATTTTAAAACTTACGTTTCTTTGTTGAAAATCGAATACATAAAATGTTAATCATTATAAATAATAATATTACAGAAAGTAGAATTCGTAGAATTTCGTTGGTAGGATGTTTTAACGTAATCTTTGTTCTCAAATCAAAAACCATTTAGCGCCAGATACCTGTTTTCTTACTTTTATAGATCTCCAACTTGTCTGTGACGTAAATTCCCATTACAAGAGAAACAATTTAAGTGGCTAATATTGCTAGTCCTGCTTATTACCACATCCGCAAAATCAATGACCGGAATGAAAATCAAAAAGTAGAATAAATTTAAAAAAAACGAAATGAAAAAAGCGTGGTGACCCTCATTATCGTTGATTACTGAATGTCATCGGATGGACGGATTCAGGTATGAAATCTGCATAATGCTACATACAATTTGTAGCACATTTGTCGCTGTTCAATGAATCGTGAGGAGGCTGCACAGTCCGAGCGGGCAATGGACTGCATACCGCATCTTTTTGAACGCTTTAGTCAAATCGCAGAGCTTCAGATATTCCAGGTACCCGCAATACGTATTTGCTCGTGAGACATGCTCGTAAAATATTGGATTTATGTTCCAATTGAACTATAATATTTTAATGTTAATGCACTAATTCTCAAATTTTGTGTTATTGCTTACATTTTGCATTTTACTAAATTTAGATCGGTTAATTGCAGGCTACATTTCGTCTCGATTTGCATGCTGTCTATTGTTGATGTCGGATATATACAATTTATACTTTCAAGAAACTTTGCAATTGTCGTATTTTTCACTAGGAATTTCCCGCAGTGCTTCGTTTTCTTCGTCAGTAACTAAGCTTTACTGCTTTATTAAATAGTTATATTAATACTAGAAAGGATTTACAAGGTATATTGTAACAAGGTTTTGAGTATAATACCCTATACATACACTCTTCTTGCTCTAAAGAAGTGGCACACGCTGTAAAATTCTTTTAACAGTCGAACTTTTCGCCACTTAAAAAGTTAATAAACGAATTCATTTAAGCTGTTCAACAGTATTCAATATTCACACAAAGAAACGGCCATTGTTGCTCGAAGATAAAATAAAAACCCACTTTCATTAGCGATATTTTCAATTTAAAAAAAAAACAAAATATCATCTTCCTGTAACAAGGAGACGGAGATTTAAGTACTCTTAAGCTTCTTGGTTCCATTTCTTCTTCGTTGTGAAGGACTCTTTGGCGATTGGGGAAACGATGTTTTGCGGCCTGGCATTTTGACGCTTGTGCTTTGAAGAATTATTTTGATGGTACTGAGCCTTGGAACTTTCAGAGAAACCTGGCGAAATTACCATTATTTTATATAACGTTGAGCCCTACATAGTGCAGGAACTTTAGGATCTGAAACAAGGAGATTGTTCGATCAAAAATCAATGTTCCAGTACCCAACAGTTTTGAAATAATTAAACAAAGGTTATTAAAACATCCAACAAAGCAATAATACAAAGTATACACAGTTGCGGTAATTATGGAATAATTCGCAATATTCACGGATTACTGTGAATCCTCTAATAATTAATAGATCATTAGTATACCACTCAATTCCTCTACACTCGCATCTGAAATAATATTCGCAGATTTAATTAATAACGAGATTCCTGTCAATTGGAATTACTGAATACATGTGACGGATTAACTCTCTCCCTTAATTATGTTTCTGTTCCGATAACTGTGTACTGACAAGTGTTGCAATCGTGGTTGCCGGTTCTATGAATCGTCATCATATTAATAGCATCAAAGTTATTTATTTTACTATATTATATACTAGCCGTAGTAAATCTATTTGATACAACGCTGGCTGTGAGTCAGTGTTGACTATCAGAATATAAACAACTTTTTATTACCTCACAATGTGAAAAACTCCAAGAAACTGTTTTTTTAGATACTGTATTCCTTACTTATGAAATGGGGGTCAAAATTTGTTCATACTCAAACTCAATTTAATTCAAATTGTTTATTTACGAAACAAGGAAACGAAAATATCATGACCATAAATAATTTAAAATCAAAAATTTTATTTCATATACATAGGTATTTTTAAATAAGCTTGAAGGTGTCAAAATTACACTTAATTATTAACATACTTTGTAATAATTAGTACCTTTCCTGAAGCTTATTGCTAAATAATCGTGCTTCTTAAAAAAAATCTGCTCTCAGACACATGGGACCCGTAAATATCCACTAAATACTAACATGGGCAGTTCAGTTAAGTTTGTCGGCACAAATTTTTGGGCTCTAGAAAACATTTCAATTACCCTAAAACATTTTACTTATAAATTATCATATTCTCACATATCATATGTCACAAAATATTTCCTCTCATATATAGTATCACTCCGTATATTTAGGTCGACGAATAACAAAACAGGCCTACATATATTTGCGTACGTTGACATGAATGTCTTACGACGAACATAAAACCCATTTAACGGGATAATAAAGTTACGGCCAGCGACTCGGTTTCAACAACATTAACGTTAGTACGTTATATCGCCACTCCGACCCGATTCGTATACCGGCCGCCATTTGTAATTCTGTCGGCCGGCCGGCCTGCGACTCGAATTTTTAATCGACAAAACCCCTAGAATTTGCACTCTAATTTAAATAACGGTATACGCTACCCGCGAAAGGGTAGCTTCGAGATTCAAAATAAAGAAGCCCTATTTGTGTACTCTTACCCGATTTGCATTTCGAGCGTTCACTTTTTATGGAAATTAAGCGAGAATTGAACAATCAGTCCGCGTTAAATTAAGTGGATATAAAAATATTATCCGGAGAAATTTTGTTAAACGTTGAAAAAAGTATAGATTAGATCCTGATTTGATGTTTTAAAGTTCATTGTCGGTTTTATGGTCTGTGGGATCATAAAACTTCAGCTTTTAGGGTTCAAACTTCAAAATGAATCAAGCCAAGAATCGGTTTCGGAAGAAGAAATATTACGGGTTTAAATCATAATTTTATTCAAATTACGAATACCTTAATTGAAATGGCCGATTCGATTTATTTTGCAGATTAATGTATATTCACAGGTTAATTAATTGATTATAATGTTTTATGCCATTTCATTTGTTTGTATCCAAGTGCAGGGGTGTCTGGCTAGTGCAGTGAGTCTGCTTAACTGGGGAGTCGAACCTAGGATTCCTCGCTAGTATTCAAAGTCACCAGCAACCAGGCCTAGAGACTTTTAGTGAAGGAAAGCATCATGAGGAAACTTAAGAGTTCCCCATAGATTTCTCAAGGTGTGTGAAGTCCACCAATCTGCAATGGACCAGCGTAGTCCATGGCCTGTACCCCTCACATTATAAGTGGAAACCCAGACCCAGCTGTGGGACAGTTATAGGTTGCAAAGATGATTTATGACGAACCAGGCTACAGAGACTTGTAATATCCGACCAGTTCATATACAGACAGACAGTATTTTGGTATAGACAAGTAACTCTACTAAAACTATTAGGCATACAACTATTTCAGTCGACAAAGCCACTGAGCTACCGTCCCGAGGGACCCGGCGAGTTGGCCAGCCCTTAATAATGCTCCAATTTCGAGTTACGGAATAGGCCTACTTACAGTACCTACTAGGGATGAGCCGCATACCCGTATCCGTATTCTTGACCTGATGAAATTTCTAAATATTATATAAATATAATTTAGTTTTTATCTGTTACCTGATGAATTTAGATAATTATAAGTAATTCGGTTACAATTAAACAGATTTAAAAATATAATTTTATTTTATTTATAACCAACATTAATTTAATGTATTAAATTTGACTTATTATAATTTTTAACAATTTGTGTCGATATTTTTGTCTTTTAAGTATTTTACCATTGTAAGACAAACATGTCCTCGTGTAACATGTATTGTATTGTAAGACCTAGTTTTAAAAATGGTTTTTTTTATTATTATTTTATTTTGTACACACAAGAAACAGAGAATGAAGACATGTAAAAAATTTTTTTTTTATTTTATTTAATTATTGAGTTTAATTCGGATTCGTATCTGCGGCTATACCTTTAACATCACTACTAAGTACAGTGAGTTGGTCTTACCGTATCATATGTGATTTTAATGGCGGATTACGCCTCTATTGTTAGACAAAAGTTTACATTACACGGAACGTAATGGGTTTTATTGTATACAGATATTATATTCTAAGTTCTAAACACATAATGTATGCACCTACCTCCACAATTATAGTGTTAATATTATCTGCCGAAGGTAGGAGAATCCTTTTCATTTTCCGTGATAATATATAGGTTATTTCACTCCTGAAATGCCACTGTACACGCTGGAGAAAGAATTAACAAAATCAGTCAAAGTAGTTTTTGATTTTGTCTATTACAACATGAATCCTACTAATATTATAAATGTGAAAGTTTGTGACGATGGATGGATGTTTATTACTCCTTCACGCGTAAGATACTGAACGGATCTGTATACAATTTCGCATAGAGACAAATAAAAGGCTGAGATAATACATGGGCTACTTCTTCTAATCGTACGGGTTGAAAATAAATAAACTCCGACTCTTGATAAATAAATTATACGCAATAGTAACAAATTTTATATCAAAACATTATACAGGCCGCTTGCTCTAGTGGTTAGTGAACCTGACTACTACACCGGAGGTCGTGGGTTCGATTCCCACCCAGGTCAAACATTTCTGTGATGAGCAGGAATGTTTGTATTGTGTGTCTGGGTGTGTAATAGAAATATCTATTTAAGTATGTATTTAAAAGTATATGTGTATATTTATCAGTTGTCTGATCACCATAGCACAAGCTAACGCTTAATTTGGAGTCAGATGGCCGTGTGTGAGTTGTCCAAAGATATTTATTTATTTATTTAATATTTTATATAAAAATATAGATAAAAATCACACTAATTTAGCACAGCCTATTCACACCCGACTAGAAGAAATTCATACACAGTTTGTACCGTTCATTCCAACACCAGTATTCCGCGGTCGTTTCTGCCAACCCTACCACATAACTGTTAAGTAGAGAAACTCTAAGCCGATGGCACTATATTTTAACTTGTTAAACGTTTTAACCGCTAATAAAAACTGGTTTATAAATAGTGATACCATTTGTGATAGTAAATCGAATTTGAACTACTTGGAACAAATTTGAGAACCGGTGGCCGTTAGTCGCAAATGGGATGAGCTCTGTGCGTCGGAGGCCACGTGAGGTCGGAGGGCACGCTGTCGGTTCCGGTTATCATTGTCAGGTGTCAGTCATTAGGGCTTATCAGAGGCCTTTGCGTGGCAAACTTCCGACAGTTGAGACAAACGGTTGGGTAGTCACTAATTCCTTCAACTCGCGCTGGAGCAGCGTGGTGGAGTTCGCTCTAGGCCTCCACAGTAAGGAGACATAATGCTCAATAATGGGCTATTGTTGGACTGAAGCCAAATCAATCGTAATCAATATCTACGGTTATTAGAACGGGACATCACGTGGCGCGTTCTCAGTGATGTCCACCTCTTGTATGGGCTTCAACCCATAATGGCTGCTACTCAGCACAGACTGTGGCCCTGATCATACTCCACCACGCTGCCCCAGTGTGCTAGAGTGGTAAGAAAGCTAGTCAATTAAGTTTTAATAACTGTTCAAGTTATAGAAAAGACTAAAAAAATTGCTGGAAAATTATTTTTTTGTGAAATACAGAACATCTATAAAATTCACATCCTAGAACTAAACAAAAAATACTATTTAACATCGATGGCTAGACTGAACAAAAAAATATATATTTACTAAACAATAAAAAAATCATGTGTTACAAATTTAGGATGGAAAAAAAATCTACGTCGAATCAAACACACACACACTCTCACACACGTAAACACAACTCTCCCACTACTGGGCGCGGGTCTCGTCTCACAAAGGGGCACAGGCCATGGTCCACCACGCTGGCCGAGTACAGGTTGGTGGTTCACACAACTTCGAGTACTACGATCAAACTCGCAGCAGTACAGGTGTCCACGCGATGTTATCCTTCACCATAGCATGTGATAATCAACTTCTGATCCGCACATATCTTTAGAAATTAGAGTTCGAGAGGCTTCCGTCGAATCACCTCTTATTTTACTTTGACTAGGAGGCAAAATTTTGGTGACTTTCTGCCACGTAATTTTAGGATTTAGGTAAAAAAATGCGTGTTAATACGGAAGAGGGGGAGTAAAGAAAACGTTACGGCGAGTTACACGGAAGGTATATTAGGCTTCTACTAAATTAGTGAGTTTTACCATCCAAGACTTCATTACCATCAGGTGGGATCGTAGTCGAAACCTAACTTATTTATGGTAAAAAAATAGAATCAATCTTCGAAAGCTGTTTTACATAGGTAGTGAAACGATTCCATACCGTTTCGTACACCTATCGATTGGTAGAAACGTCCATACGTCCCTGGGCACGTCACGCATGGAGCTCAAAAAGCATTCAATTCAATTGTCTGTCTGTCCATACGATTCAAGAACGATATAGCCGCTCCTGACTCTTTGTCCTGTTTTATATTCGCAACTGCATGGTCAACGTATACACTAGAAAATGTATTCTGAGTTAAGGTTTTACATTAAACGTTATCTGTTTGTTTGTATGTTTGTTTGTCATTGTGTTATATATGTACTCTGTGCTCAGTATGTCTTTGTCTATAAATAATCTGTCTTGTCAGTCTCTGCCTCTTCATAGCAAAATACAACGTCTATCACGCGACAAACCTATTCCACAACAGACTCTGGAATGGTAGGAGATAGAGCACTGATGTCTGCAGCAACTTTGTTCAGAATTCTCTGGAAAAGATTTTGGAACCAAAAAATTATATCGATGGGACACATGGTTGATACGTTGACGCGTAACACGGGCCGGGTACAGCTAGTTTATATGGTCTATGATACCTACATATAACACAAATTCAACTCTTTTTTAAATACGTATTTGTAATTCTAATATTATAAATGCGAAAGTTTGTAAGGATAGATGGATGTTTGTTACTCTTTCACGCAAAAACCACTGAAAGGATCTGAATAAAATTTGGCAATTGGATAGATTACAGTCTAGAATAACACATAGGCTACTTTTTATCAGCATACCTCGCAAGTGA
>DWJZ01003676.1:0-16588 GCA_018249125.1 Asbolis capucinus
TTGCGGTGGTTATGAATTACCATCAGGTCACTCGTCTGCTCGGTTGCTTGCTTATAACATAACAAGTCTTACATTTAAAAACACAAGCTTTAACTTTCGAAGAAACACATAAAATTTTAAAACTGTATTGATAACCGTCGAGGAGGTCTCTTGTCTGGAGACAATCCGGAGCGTAGTATCAGGTCATGCTTATCATAAAAATGGATAGTCATCAGGACGGAAACTTTATGCAAAATTTGAGCTTCGTAGTTTAAGAGGAAGTGGGTCTAATTAAGCTTGCAGGATTTGACCCGAAAACTTTACAAACAAGTATACCAATATACATAGCAAGTTAAAAAAAGCTTGTAAAAATAGTCTACCGCACTTGCGGATTGGTAGACTTTTCATTCCTTTCAGAACCTTGTGACATACTTTATATTTGCAGTTTTCCTTACTATTTCTTTTTTTTTCACACTGAATTTCTTTTTTTTTATCTTTTTTACCTTATAACTTATTTAGGTGTACGCCTATCTCGCATTTATCTATGTCACACTGGGTTGGCTGGTAGAGAAAGCCAATGCATTAAGCTCGCCCTTTGTATCTCCTAGCATAAGGTGAATACAATAAAATCTAAATAAATAGAAAAAAAGAAACATTTATTCGGTCATTAATAAAATATCATAGTAACATAGTATATATAAAAAAAAACTTTTTACTGGACCGATTTTGATGTTTGTTGTTATATGAAATGTGGTTCTGGCGATTTAAAGACGCATGACGTGTAGTTTTTGAGCCATAATAAAACGTATTTAATGAATTTGGAGTGCGTTGATGATGGTCGTATTTTATTGTTTGTTAATGTAATTTGAAATCGGTTTTTAATTAATTATTTGCAGGTGTTACGTTTAGCTGTAAAGCAAACGGTGACAGATAACGTTGGTCGCCAGGAGTCTGCGTGGTTGCGCCAAAACCTCGGCCTGTTGGATCTCGACGAATTGTTCAAGATCCTCATTGGCGTGTAGGTTACACTATTATTTTATATTAAAGTCAAAGTGAAATAGTTTAAAGATTTGATTGTTTTTTTTTACTTGAATAGGCTTCGAAACTACTTCACCGATTAAAAAAAAACTTTGACCTTACATTATCCCTGATTAACGTAGGATGACGAACATATAACATATAAATACATATATTTAATATGAGAAAAAATTAGGATGCGAGTGAAATTTTCGACAATGTAACCCAACGTGTGAATAAAGTACCAAAAAAATCCTTATACCGCGTACGCTACGGAAATGATTGACAATAGAGCAAACTGATGTACTACAGTTGTAAAGAGGATATCAATATCTACAAATAATCCTTAATAGTGTATTTCTGTTACAGTTTTCTGATAACTGGTTCTTCCGAAGCGAAACGAGGGCAGTTTCTAATTATTATACAATACTGGATTGCTTCGGAAGCAGTTACCAGTAAAAAGTAGTTATCGTGACTTAACTGTAACAGTCAGAGATATGGTGTTTTGGGCTTATTAAGATATTGATATCCTTTACAAAACTGTAGTATATCACTTTGCTCTATCGTCAATAATTTCCACGGCGTACGCGATATAAGGATTCTTTTGCTATTTTAACACACGTTGGGTTAGATTATCAAAGTCGTAAACCACTTACGTTTTTGTAAATATTCTGTCACCTGTGTTCCTCAATTCGCCTGTTCTCCTTAAACAAACAATCAAATCTTACCTCTCCATAATATTGGTATGGGATGCGTATTGCAGTGGTGAACATTGCGGGTCAATCTGGATGGGTCTGATCCACTTGAGCTTTTCGCTGATGGACGTACGCGTAGCGGGTGCGCAGACGTGCGGCGTGCGCGCGTGCGGTGCGCTCGGGGCCGCTACGCTGGCGCAACTTGCACGCACACGCGACTCCATCGCGCCCCCCATTCTGTACAAACTCGCCGACAAACTGGCCGCTGGGAGCTCCAACTTGTACTATATAGGTTCATATTTTAGTTTTTTTTATAACTGTCTTGGCGCTGTCTCGCCCGTCCCGCGACCTCATCCTCTAACTTTTTTGCCAGATTTTTCTATCTTCATCAATCAAAATATAATAAAACAGTTTGTTCGGTGATTCTATACTGACAATAAAAAACGATGAAGGTAACAAATTAGTTAGTCGTCCAAATTAGTTCCGAGACACAAAAAATATTTCATTACATTTAAGTATTTTCATGTGTGAAAATCTGTTAAACATAAGTACTTAACTAAAGTATTTAACTAGTAGTAACTAAAACTAGCTATATAATAACGAAAATTATAAAAACTCGCTTATAACTCAGTCTAGGAATCCGAATTTACTGGCGGGTGAAAAATCATAAAAGTTTCTGTTATACATATGTAGATATAATATCAAAAATTTGTCGAAATTTATTTCGTTAAATTTTGTAAAAATACAAGTACTATAAAAATTACTGAAATCAGCTTTATTATGCTATAATTTGTAGTATATATACATTGTTGTCAAATATCCTAGTAGATGTATTGATTCTATATGTAACTAGTAAATTCTTATCACTAACTAGTAAATGCTTTGCCTTCGCTTGGGAAAAATCTGTAGTCGGTAAAAACACTAATAATTTTCAGGGATAAAATATAACCTGTTTTTTATATATCATCAGCTGACTAACTTTTTCTAAGGGTCCTTATATCTCTACGTTTATGCGGGGCTGCTGGGTCTCACAAGAAATATTTAGATATTCCAAATAAATTATAGCCTATATATTTCCGAGCACTAATATCTATATAACAAAAGGGTTTCGTCAAAATTCATCCAGTAGGTTTTGTATTAGAGACGAACCATACACACAAAAAATAATTTAGCTTGTATTGTTTGTATGAAGAGTAATTTTTTAGTTCACTTTTAATGTACAGTATCGACTCCCTTTACCGATTTATTAAAGATTGTGTATAGATTTTGCTACAAAGGCTTGTTCTAATAGGGCTGTGTACAAATTCTTAATTTACTTCGGTCATCATTCATCATTGCGAGCCATAGTTGTCCCACTACTGGGCTCGGGTTTCCACACACAATCCGAGGAGTACAGGCCTATGGCCACCACTCTGCCCAAGTGCGGATTGCTGGACTTCACACAACTTTGAGAACCTTATGGAGAACTCTCAGGAGTGCAGGTTTCATCACGATGTTTTCCTTCACCGTGGCGAGTGATAAACAAGTTCATCAGAATTTAAGAAAGAAGTTATCAACGCACATAACTTTGAAAATCAGAGGTGCGATTTGATCCTAGGACCTCCCGTTTGAGAGATTAACGTTAAAACCACTAGGCTGTCACTGTGTTATTTATTTCAGGTTTTTGTTGTTTGGACTCCAGTTAACAATGAACAAATGGCTTGGAATACCTAAAAATTAGTTCTATACATTTTTTTTTATTTCTAATCACAACAGGTTTCTATTAACAACCTATTTTGAAGTCTGTCAAAAATATTATAGAATGTCTGCGTCTGCTGTGTAAGGAGGCAACTTCTCATGTGGAGCCATGTGTAGAGTTGAGGAACATTCTGGAGAACTGCCGGCCTGGTGAGAATGCTGACGGGGTGTTTGACGCCGTGCACCCGCTCATTAACTATAGCGAACGAGTCCGGGATACACTTGTTATGGCTTGTCGGAAGGGACTTTACTCCAGGTAAGACTGGCTTACTGAGGTGTGTTTAGGTTCAGTATTACAAAGAATTTTAGTTCAATATTTTGATAACAGATGGCGTTGCTAAGCCAAAGCTGAAACAGGGTGTGGCCTTTTAGCGAATGTATAAAGTCAATTCATATGTTTGCCAAAAAATCCACTTGTTTCTTATATACCGAACAAGGTGATTGTTATTTTCCGGTCTATCCGTCTGTTATAGAAGATCATGACGTTCACCATAAGCTTAATTTTCATAAAATATAATTTCGCAGCGCGCACCAGAAATAAAAGTGTGCGTGTTTATTTGTAAAATTCGCATTCGGTAGAAGTGAAACTTCAGAAAAGTCACCCATAACATCTTTTTTTGATATTTTTTTCTCACGGTGTCACTTATGTTATTGAATTTCATACGTAAGTGTCACTTACATTATTGAAGTTCTGATGAGGCCTCTAATGTTTTTGAAAAATTTTATAGGCTGTTCCTCAGCCCAAAAGTTTTGAAGCCCATTTTCATCAAACAATCTAATCTTTCCTCTTTATAATATTAGTATTCCCATTACGTTTTGTCGGGGTTCCTCAGGGAGAGTGCACACCGCTGCCTAGCAGTCAGTGGCATCCTGACCGTGCTGCGTCATCTGCTAGTGAGCGCCACCATCACCAACTCTGAGGATATAGATGATGGTTTTTCCCAATGCTCGCAGTCGTATATGAGCGCGCTGTCTGTCGAGGTGCACGCCAGTCAACAGGTTGCTAGGTATGGTGTACGATCATGTTGGTATTGCCAACTCCATTAAATAACATGTCTAATTTGTACTTATATTTTATTATACATATATTGTACTTTATTGTCAAAAACCTTATAATAGGCTATTAAAGGCAAGACTTAATGCGTAGCGGCATTCCCTGCCAGTCGACCCAGGTTGATGGTGAAAATGTGCGCTGGGGAACAATAATAGAAGTTAATGTAATACATAAATATATAAATACGTACATAAATAAATATATATGCGTATATCACGTAAATATATACGTATAACGTACATATAAAATTACGTCGTTGAAAGGTTTTTCTTTTTTACTGTTTGTTTATGTGCCCGTGCGTTCGTGTGTGTTAATCTTAAAAACAGTTCTTTGTATTTGAATACCTACAAATCAAAAATTTTGTGCGGTGCAGATAAGTACGGGTTAACTTAAAATGTTGCATTTAATATTGGTATATAGATTCCCTTTTACTACACTGTTTGTCTTAATAAACGACGTTGCTTAAGGATTAATCTCCATTAATTGTAATTATTGTAATGTTCCAGTGTTAGTTCACGTGTGACGAAAGATGCCATCTGTCATGAGATGGTGTCAATCTTGAGGAGGTGCCTCGGCCAAGATGCCAATGTTAAACAACTATTATACAGTAGTAAGTGATATTTAAAATAAATATTTGTATGTAACACCAGTGTTCACGGTTTGAATTTTGATTTTAAGAGTTGCAAGATCTGGGTTCGAATACTATGTGTTAATTTTTAAAAGTAATTTTTTACTGAATGAATGTGTAGGAAACCTGTGTTCTTGAAAGAGAGTTCCCAAAGTTCTTGAAAATTTATGAAGTCTACCACTTGGCCAGTATGGCCTACATGGCCCTTTGTATGACCCGAGCCCAGCACTGTACTAAACATGTATTGCAATTATTGGTATCTAGTATATTGACACAATATCATTGGAATTAAACAACATTTATCTTTTGATGACTTACACAATTATTTTAAAACGATTTTTTTTTTTAAAACCTGTGATTTTGTATAGTTGTGGGAAAATTGTTGTGCTATAAAAATAAACTATAAGTGTAAAGTATACCATACACTAAAATATAACAGTTAACTAGCAGTAACTTTATATAGCACTTGTATGAGCCATACAATCGAGCTATTTAGCATTATTTGAGTTTAGACATAACACAAAATTGAGATCCCCAATAGCGGGGTACCGTCGATATTTTGCACGGAACTTATGCTATTTTAACAGGACATGTTTATTAAGAAATGTATTATTTTAGAATGGTACTCCTGTGTGAATAACAAGCCTCACCTCCACAAAATTATATTGGAGATGTTGTACGAACACCTCAGTCAATATCTTCCTATGGATGGCGAGATAACTCTACACCTCAATGAGTGCATACACGTCACTGACACTAATGCTGTGTTGATTGTAAGTAAAACTTTGAATATATTATATTATTTAACAGGCTAGTTGGTTTAATCTAAGAGGTTAGTGAACCTGACTGTTAGGCCGGAGATCCTGGGATTGATTCCCACCCAGAACAAACATTTCTGTGATGAGCATGAATGTTTGCTCTGTTTCTGTAGTAAAAATATACTTATAGTAGAGTACATAGTTTGTATTAATAATAAAAGCTAAAAATATATTGTCTTGCTATGTGTTAAGGTTATGTAAGCCTTAGTAATAGGGTGTTCAATCTTTGTATACGGAATTCTGTAGTAGGGCAGTTCCATAACCCAACCCATGTTGCAATTCGTAGCTTATACCGCGAATATGCACTTTTTCAAGTCACCACCTATTTTATTTATAGTGATAAAAATATTTAAAGATATTAATTGTTAAATATACCAAAAGGTGAATGTTTGAAAAGCTCAAAAATCTGTTTTATTGGCATTGTTAGTGTTGTGCGATTCTTCATACATTCGATTATCCGAATGTTTAATGACAACCAGTCCGGTTGATCGAGGCAATGTTTCATGTTTGAAGGCGTTTTCATGTTTGTAAACATTTCGTGTTCAGGAACCAATTGGTCAACTGCTGTACTTGATCGCTCAGCTGCTCAAGTCAACTAGATACAATGATGTAGAAGACATCCTGGCCAACCAAGAGGAGGAGGAAAACTTGCCAAAGACGAAGCTTAACAATATCATGGCGAAGTTGAGCAAGTGCAACTTCTGGGACCAAATTGATATGGTGAGAATTTATTTTATATTATACTTGCTTTATGTCGCGACTACGTTTGCGTGGATCAGTTTTTATTCCCTGTTTCATCCCTTCACTGGTACAAATTTCAAAGACTGCTTCAACATTTACAAATTTACATAAGCTACAAATTTTAAAATAAAATCTGAAAGCAAGAACCAATGTTCATTTCTTATCAAAATGATACACATATTCACAAACTTCCATACAAACTTTCCTCTCCTATTTCAACCCATACAAACTTTTTTTCGCGATGTAAACTTGTTTTATCTCTTCTACCTCTGTACCAAGTTTTATCAAGGTGAGTATAGAGCGTGAAAAGGTAACAGACAGACAGACAGACAGACACATAGCTTCTCATTTCACCATTGCATTTCATAACTGTCCTACTGGGCTCGGATCTCCACTCACAGTGTGATGGACACAGGCCATACCACGCTGGCTAAGTGCGGATTTGTGGACTTCACACGCCTTTGAGAACTTTATGGAGAACTCTTTGGAGTGTAGGTTTCTTCACGATGTTTTCTTACCGTAGCAAGGGATAATCAACTTCTGATTTCATTAAATAATTTGGCGTTTCACTGACACCTGATACCTGACAAAGATCTGTAAAGAATGAATCTTATTATAATCGGTCGGAAATTTTCAGGCTACCCTCAATGTATCTGAAGACACAGTGGAGGGTAAAGCAAGCTGTATAAAAGTCCAGCAACTGCTGCAGGTGTACGAGGCTCTGGCCGCTCACCACCTGATGCAGTGGACTCCTGAGGATGGTCGAGATAGTGATGTCCTCTATTTATTCAAACAGCATACTCAGCTTTACGATAATATGGTAAGATTTTATTTTTTATCAATTTTCATAGTTAGATTGTTGCAGTTCACCGTTTTTCCCACTATCAACTTTTACCAGACACTTTATTTACAAAATTACTCCTTATTATTATGTAGCATGTTGTAACGGTGATTATTAAGTAGTATCTCGATGGTCAAGTTGGCTTGTTGTTTTGATTACCATGAAAATGGGAAGTAGAGGTTTTTTGGGTCAAAGAATCAATTGTATATGCTCATAGGTAAATAAATAGAGCCCATACAAGGAATTGGCTTGTATTATGGTGATCAGACAACTGATAGACTTATTTGAATATTTTTAAATGCACATATATAAATATTTTTACCTGTGCCTGGGCACAACAGACACTCCTGTTCATCACAGAAAAGTTTGTCTTGGTTGGGGATCAAACCCACGACCTAGTAAAGTTTACTAACCACTAGACCAATAGGCTGGTTGATATTTCGTGTTAAAATTTTAATAATAGTTTAATATTGTCTCGTGCAGTCACCTACTAAAGCCTCGAAAAAGGCCAGCAAGCTGGATGATACGATAACATCGGTTGAATCACGCAGAAGTCAAACGTCGCAGAAGTCGAGCAAGTCGCAGAAGAAGCCAGCAAATAAGGAAAAAAAAGAGAAGAAGACTACACCAAAAACTAGGAAAGATAAGAGTAGATTCAAACCACTGCCATGCTTGTGGGATCTAAAGCTTTGTCGACGTATGTTGGAACTTCTGTACAAGTAAGTCCTTTCTTCTACTTTCACAAGTATAGAGTTTCCCGTCTCTGAGTATTCTATAGGATATACTTTGAAGAGTGTGCGCAGGAATTACATGAGTTAATTCCCCCATCCCCGTTCCACCATCGAATGAACAGACGCGCCGCTTGTATCCGTTCGTCGTAAAGATCCCGCCCGTACGAACATCACGTTCGCCTCGTCCTTTACCATTCGTACCGCAAAGAAATGGAATAAGTTGCCCACGTCGGTATTCCACTTTGATTATAACGTAAATGTCGAGACAAGAGTGCAAAGGCTTTTATTAAGTTGCTCTTTAACATCAACAACTACGTCGCCACGTTCCATCAGGTGGTTTTATAATCAAGTGCTAACTTTTTGATTATTAAAAAAAGTAGGTAATATGTAAAGTTTAGGATTCAATCGCTATAAAAGAACCCTATATATTACCGTGGCGGAAACTTTGTATTACAAGAACTAAAAATTGAACTAACGAACCGACTCAATGAAATGTCTAATCGACTAACAGAGACAAGCAACCGACCAGTTGAACGAACCTCCGACCGACTATCCGACCTTTAAAATCGACAGACTAATCAATTTAATTGACCAACCCATTAATTGAACCAAACAACTTAAGTGATTTTTTTTACTTGGAGTGTTTAATAGTATGTTAGTATATTTGTTTGTAACGGGTCAAATCTTGCAAGCATAATTAGACCCACTTGCTCCTTAACTCCGAAGTTGAAATTTTGCATATACTTTCCGTCCTGATGCAAAGTTTTTTTTATAATTAGCATGATCTGATACTACGTTCAGAATGCAAGCAAGGGAATTCTTCAATGGTTAAAAATACGTTCATGAAATTTTGTGTTTGTTCATAATTTTTGGGACTTCATAATTAAAGCTTGTATTCTAAAATATTTTAATAAAACTTGTTTTATATCGTTTAAAACCATATCTTTTCGTACTCGGATTGTGTTCCGTTAATGCTATATTATTATGGTAATATTAATTTCAAGTCCTTTTTTGCATCCCATGTCTCCATTTTTTTTTTGTATATATCGTCATCTTCGTAATGGTTTATACGGCCCAGATTACTTAACCTCTAAATAGAGTTTTTGTTGAAATGTGTGATGTAAGAATCGAAAAAAAAAATTTAACAACGACAATTAAATGTAAAAACTCAAATAATTATGGGGTGTATAAACCATTAAATAAAAATGGGTCGTAAATCGACGTTAACTTCTAAACAAAGATACTAACAATTAAATATGGTTTTCCATAGCAAAGAGCATAAAAAATAACCAAACTCAATACAATCCATATACCTATAAGAGTGAGAAAATATTAGCAAAACATTTTTAAAATTTTATTTTTTGCTCATCCTGAAAAATAGGGTTTATTGCTTTTACGATCTGTGTAACCCAAGGTAGCTATATAATTTTGGAGTAAACATGATAATAAAATATTCTTCGTAAACAATCAATCAACAAATATTAAACTTTTACCAGTAAAGAGGTGAAGTGGTCGTCGAGCGAACAGCGCATGTCAATCCGCAGACACGTGGACTTCCACCAATGGGCGGCGCGCGCGCTGCCCGCAGCGTTCAGACGGGATCACAGCATTGCGCACGCACATGCGCACGCGCCGGCTATCGCCGCATTAATTTACAACAACTGCTTGTGTGGGTCAGTATTTCCACTTATATATGTATACCGTATATATATATACACATATATATATATACACCATACATATGTAAAATACTACTTTCTGCCCGCATCATGTGTTCATAGAAAGTGTTATTCCAGAATACGCAAACATCCAAACATATTTGATTTTAAACTTTCATTTTCACAACATTTTTAAAGTTTTTAATGGATTACTCTCGATTATTGTTATTTATACCGATATTTCGACCCAGTTGCATGGGCTATGGTCACTCCCAAGACTGCGGTGGCGGGGAGAAACTCTTGACGCTACCACTTGACAGACACTAACGGCAAATAAGCATTCGAGGTCGTCGAAATATCGGTATAAAAAAAAATCATGAGTAACCCGTCGGAAAGAAAAAGAAAGAAAGGAACCCACAGTCAGGATAAAATCTAACTTATGTTCTTTTCCTTTTATGGTAGTGGTATATCTGAGTGCCAAGTTTAATCTTAATGTGAAGTCTATCAATCTTGATTTGGTCAGCGTGGAGAACAATGGGCTTTACCCAGCACAATAACACTTTTGTAGGACGGTTTTGCCTTGCAATGAAATTAAAAGCTATATAATACAGCGCCATCTGTCCTAAACAGTTAGTACTGGTGACGTCTGTCAGTTTGCATTATCTCTGCTTACAGTGAAAACTTTCAAAATTTGTCCAAGTTACATGACGAAGTAGCGATTGGCTGTCTGGAAATGTTCGACGAGAGTCTGAATCTGTTATGCACGCCAAAGTACAATTTGTCTCCGGCTAAATACTTGCCTAAAATAGGTAAGTTACACACACATATATATTTGTATATATACAAGCTGACCCGGCGAACTTCGTACCGCCTAACAGTCAATGAATGTCGTTAAATATGCGTTCATGTGTTCCAGCTGGTCTTTTATCTGCTCTGATTACAACGTTATAGTCATCACTTGGCATGTGCTCTAAAGCAGTCTTGAACAGCTTGACCAATGCATGATGTTCATGAAGCATTTGCTGCAAATCTTGGAGAATTGCTCTTTTCGTAGCTGTATTGATCTCTTGACGCCGGTCAAGTTGTTCTTCCATATTGCCCATTAAGTATATTTGCAAGAATTTATGCTGTGCATCTTCAATAAGTTGCAATGATCCAATGCGATGGCAAATCTGGCCTTGAATCTGTAAAGTCAAAGCCATAGTTATAGTTAGATTTACAAACACTTTTTTTTTCAAATAATAACATGCCATTTTTATTTTAGAGGCAACTACAGAAATCTAACAAAGTACATTCCAGAATCTTTTTACAATCATAGTTTTTAAAGTAAATTACCTTAAATATCAGATTATATCCGTGTTTTTCGTTAATTTCCGGCCCAAATGAAGTCATTTGGAAACAGATATTGTATTTTTGAGTGTACGTTAGAAAATGTCAAATGAATGTCACTTTACCACTAAGGCAGCACAAACCAGGCGTTTCAACAGCAAACTTCAATGCGCCACCATGCTGGCAAACAACGTCCATTGGACCAATGCAAACTAAACGATGCAAGCTGTAGTCGATGGTGCAATCATATAGAAACGTTGCTCGATTCAAATCAATACTTATGGTTCAAGTTCTTCATGCACTTCGAAGATTATTCCTCTGTTCATCTGTGCGATGAGCTCGACAATTTCTCGTTTCTAACCTAGCCGTTTCACGGGCTGCCTCTCTTTGCTCTTGTGTTTGAGAAGCACGAATTAAGGCCCTTCTTTGCTCCATACTAACGCGGTGCTCTTCTCGTGTAATTTCTCGTTCTTCGTCAGATAATTGACTCGCGATATTCCGTTGCCTAATTGCATTACGGCTCCGCTGGGAAAGATTGGATCTTCTAGGACGCGGCATTGTTATTAATAGTAATACTGAATATGCACTCGCACAAAACCACATAAAACAACCAAATATAATAACAGTGCCTGATTTTTCGAGACATAGACAAAAGCTTATCAAGAAAAATCATAGACAACCTATAAAAAGACATTTACACTTTTGTTAACCTGTAGAATAAATCTTAGGTATTATTTTCGGAAATAAAAAAATTAATTAATAAATAATTTACATAAATTAATGTCTAAAACAAACAAATATAACAGTACCTAAACTTCCGAGACATTTTACACAAAATATTTTTCTGAAGGTACATACGAATAGTTGTTACAGTATTTGACAGGATTGGATAGCAAATGTTTGACATGTAATAAACAAATGAGTATTTATTGAAATGATTAAGTATTCATTACACATATCGAGTTTTCATTGTTTTTAAGACGTATTCTGCTATTCGGGGCGGAGACAAATCCAACAAATCAATAACCATGAGAATTGGTTCAGCAGATCTCGAGTTATAAGTGTTGTTTTATATATATATATATATATTAAATTGTTTTTTTTTAAATTTTTAATATAAAAACTGTCCGTGACACGTTCTGTATTCGTTGCAGGTATAACAACGGCCACCACTACCCGCGGCACCACTGACGTAAGCCGCTCACAGTTTTTTCAATGTATATAGTGGAATGGACAAAAAGTTTTAGTTTAAATTTATATATAAGCTGTTACTATAAAAGTTAATTTTGCTATGGAATAATTAGTTGTATAGTTTTGCCGCCATAAAGTCCAGACAGTAGGCGAAATGTAAAGTGAAATTTATGTACTGCCACATACAGCCTTTATAGTTTGTAAAATGAATTATTGCGATG
The DNA here is from genome assembly GCA_018249125.1 of Asbolis capucinus. NCBI lineage: Eukaryota > Metazoa > Arthropoda > Insecta > Lepidoptera > Hesperiidae > Asbolis > Asbolis capucinus. The sequence goes on from DWJZ01003676.1 coordinate 12,641, forward strand.
TCTTTTTTGAGTTTTTTATGCTAAGAAGACTACCTATTTTCGTCGTAGACTGATAAGAATGTTACATGTGATTAACTGAATATACATTTTGCCTCAGTAGATATAAAAAGAAGATATATTACCTACATTGTTAAATTTAATGATGTATTAACGTAAATTAATTAGTAATACTAACAACAGTAATCTAATTTAGATCTTAGTAGCTAGACCATTTTGTCCTGTTATGTCAAAACTCTTGGGTTTTGAGTTGTTTAGGCGTTATGAATTAACTGTAAGGCGTTTTTTGGGTTAGAGTTTAATTAAGAGAAAGAGACGCAAGAATATCATTTTCATTATAAATTGACAATGCTAATGACTGGTTTATATACGGAAAATAACATTTAAAATGATATTTTAACGGAATACAGGATAGTTCGTTTTTTAAAACATTATTTATTCGGATTATGTTTATATACTGAGTTTTTGATTGGATCTAGTACAAATTATGTAACATAGATGGCGTGTTATCTATATAGTTACCGAGTCGTTATTATCATTTTATTCAGTTGATTGTAATTGTAATATATGTAGTAATTAGTGACCGCAGTTTCGATTAAGACGAAGATCAACATACAGAATGTAAAAAATATTTTTTTCATTGAAATAAATACTGACTATTTATTTCGCTGATTCCACTGATGTAGATTACACAAAAGCTTTGAGGATATTGGTGAGGTCCGTGTGGGTTGCACCGCAATGGTATACAAACCCATCAGCCTGCGGGTTACCGGATCCTGGTGTAGAGTAATAATAAAAATACAGGTAATTTTTTAATACATTTGAAGGTTAGTGCCAATAATTATTTATAATGAAAATTTTAAAAATACGTTACAGAGAATACTGTTTGTAAAGTTATGTCTTGCAAACAAGTTCCAAGCCATTTCCCCCGCTTAAATTCATATTCGATTTTATATATGTTAAATCAATAATTTACTTAAATATGTACATGATGGGATTGAAGTTATATTAACGTGGAAAGGAGATCGTATATACTACATTGTATTTTAAGCATTTATTTAATTTTACCTATCAAGGATGTTTGTAAATCAAATCTTGCATGTTAACTGGCACATTTCAAAATACGATTTTCAGCTGCAATTGTTTTTAAAATTTCTTATTACCTATCTCAATAATCCAAATTAGTTAAAAAAAGTAAGCTCCATTTTTATAGTGTTAAGAGTTGAGATAGATTTGCTGTAAAATTTTACATTTATATTTTTTAATATTGGCATGACTTAATATTATATCGAAGATGGAAAAAAATAAGGGCTTAATTCGTGGGAGTTACGCCCTATGCTTTCAGTATAAGAGCGTAATTGTTATAAGTACTCAAAAGGATAATTCATACACTCAAGAGTATCTAGAGTAGTCTAAAGAGTAACTCATAGCTCCATATTGTTATCCATCGTTGATATGATATTATATTTTTGTGTTAAACTCGTCAAGAATTGTCAGCACAGCATTTAATGGTCGCGTCGTCGCTTCGCGCGATTCGTCGTCTATAGGATACGAGTCTGTAGATTGTTGTACATTGGCAGAAAATGTACGTTATATTGTTCATGCTCGTTATCGCAAGAGAAAATGGAAATGGTTCTTCGTGTAAATATTTAATGTTGAAGATACTATCACATTTTACCAAAAATATATTCAGACTTTTTCATCTTTATTTTATCTTGTTAACACAATATTAATAATGTTACTTTTTGTAACTAAAACGTGTAATGCGCTGATAGCGTGGGTCTTAAATTATCTTTTCAATATAATTCGTGAGATTATTCAAAATACCTAATAAAAAACGGTGGCGTAACTATATCATCAGAGGCCCGTGGCAAATTCATTGGATGTAGACGCAAGAGAAGTCATGGAATTTAATTTTAAAAAATCAATGAAATGATTTTCCAACAAGTGTGTTGTCAATTTTAGTTTATCTAAACAAAGCATATGTATAATAGTAGTTTAAAGTGAAATTATACTTCAATATTTACAACATTTATTTATATATTTTACATAATTTTCTTAAAAATATTTGGTGAATTTAGAACTCAAAGTCCTGGGGGCTCTTCAGGATGGGGCCCGTGGCATTTTTCTTACGACCCTATAGTTACACCACTGTTCCAAAGTATCCTTTTGATATTACCTAACACTACAGATATGTACTGTTTACTCACGAAATATATCGTAAACGCCTAATTTAAGTTTAAAAATACAGTATCACTATGTATGTACACGAACGCAAAAATCATATCTTTATTTAAGAAATGCCGAGAATATGTGACAGAAGTATTAATTTTAGTTTAAAAATTAGTTTTTAGTTCAGTCACATTTGTTAAGTACTGAATGACATGTTTGTTTTTAATTATTATTTTATTAGTATTCCGTTATTCATTATCATTGTCAATTTGTTATAAAATCGTGGACTTGTAGAAGTATTAATGATCGGTAGAACGATCGGACATTAATGACTATGTATAAAATTGTCACTGAGAAGCAATGTGGATATTTATATTATGTACTATAAATATAAATTTAAAGCAAAGAACGCTCTTAATATCCATAAGTTTGTTTTTCTTCCCCAAGCCCGTTCCTAATTTTAATCTATATCGATAATAAGTTTAATAAGACGTCCAATGAACAGCGTAGGCTCCGAACTAAACGACGTCGTTCAACTAGTGGCCTGAATGATATTCAGCCATTAATATTTCATTATTTAAATTTATAATATAGATTCTTGAATTTGGAATTGAATTGGAAATTATCTGCAATATAGATTCTTCAAGGGCACGTTGTTTGACAAAAACACCTGGGTATTTGCGTAGCAATAAAAGATTATTGTAATATACATTGTTATTTATCAATATAAGCTAACTCCATATAAATTGTTATGTACAGAATCACTGGGTTCATTGTTCCCATATTATATTTAAAGAAAATACATTAGTATAAAGAATATCGAAGCCGCGGCTATGAACCTTTCAAGCCAAGGATATGAGCACTTATGTGCCTCGGAGGGCACGCAGAGCTGTTGGTCTCAATTGTTATCGCTAGGTAGCAATAGTATGGCGTAAAAACTCCAGAGTTGGCCACTAACTCTTCTACAAACCGCAGAGGACAGCGTTATGGAGTATGCTCTGGGCAACTTTCGCTATGTGGATTCGCTATGTTGGATTCAACAAAATACGTTACTAGTTCTCTTCTTTTCAATGCTTATTTAAGAACTGTGTTCGAATATGGTTCAGTTATTTAGAATATAATATAAAGCCCTACTGAATAAAATTGATGGAGTTCATAAATTTGCGTCTTAAATTCAAATACGAAATATTACAACCCACCATAACTATGTCCAGTAGCAGTATTGGGATATATATGAAGAGTATAAGACACAATCACTGAAATAACAGAAGTTACATCTACTCGGTGCAAGTTCGATCTGGAATGTTTAATAACAAACCGTTGCCTAGCAACCTGTGACAATCAGGAGAATTAAACTTTTCGTAGTTTTATCAGTTAACTAATTAGTGCCTGTTACATTTTTAAAAACTTTTACTTGTAAATCATTCTATTATCTTGGTGACAAATGCATTAAACATATTAAAACGAAAATCAATAAAGTATAAAAGTACAAAATACTCAATAAGTTGAAAGGTTGTTAACTCCTTCACAAAATTAAGGATGTCAGAGTATGGATTTGTGAATGATGTTGTGTGTTCATTTTTTTGTGTGAGTGTTATGACTTAATTTATTTGTAGTTTGTACTTGTTCTTTGATCAATACTTAGTTTAGTAACGAATTTTCAAAAACATAATGAATGGAAAAACCTCATTTATGTAACTTAGTGAAAACCCTACAAAATATTTTTTATGATTTGTTTACATTTATACCGGATCGAAGTTGCACCGAGTATACATATTC
>DWJZ01003677.1:0-16585 GCA_018249125.1 Asbolis capucinus
TGATGTAAAATTATATGTTTGTTATTTCAGACTTTCATCTATCTTCGTGCCAAATTTCATTCAAATCAGTTCACTCTTTTTTGCGTCTTTTTTCCATCTATTAATCTATCCATCCTCACAAACTTTTGCATTTACAATACTAGTAGGACTTTATCGTAGCAATCCATAACTGGCCCATTCCTGGGTCTGGATGGAAAATCAAGATTTGTTATAACAATTAAAAAATCTTTTAAAATCTGTAATAGTGTATAAAGCTGTAATGTAAAGCTTTTCACGCCTAAACCACTGAACCGATTATGATAAAAATTGTACAGAGATAGAAAAGAAGTTGAGAAAAGCATAGGCATTTTATGGCAAAAAAAATCTTGAAGGGAATGAAATAGGGAACAAAAATTCGTATAAAAGTTCGTCATTAGTGCAGGTATACAGTTTTGATATATTTGACGTACTTTAACCGACGTGATAAAAAAAATATACACACGACTATGGACCTGTGGGAAGAATTTTTTTTTTTCTTAAGCACACAAACGACCAGACGGGTTATCTGATGGTGAGGATCAGACAGGTTGTGAAAACTTTCATGAGGACGTAGTCGCGGGAACAACCTAGTCCATAGTGTAATAACAAAGAGAAAAGATTTGAATTTTTGTATGTTTGTAATAAATAAACTCAAAAATCGCGTATGCAATTTCAAAAATTCTTTCACCATTAGAATATTACATTATCACTCAGTGACACAGACTATAAATATCTAGAAAAAAATTAACCGGCGGGCGCTCGGGCACTCGAGTAAAAGGGCGCGTGGTAAGCAGAGTACGGGGCATATGAAAATATATTAAATTAACCGTATGATACATTCACAGTAATTCACATATGGCATAAGGCAGCATTTCGACCACCACCCACCACCTCGACCACGCGGACGAAGTCGCGGGCAAAAGCTACTGTTATTATAAAGGCAATGAGTTCCCTTAAATTCAGCTGATTCTAGGAAATCTACTCAATTCACTTCCCAAGTTTGTACAAACGATTTACTTTGCGAACCAAATTTCTAACAGATTTTCGCTAGATAAATCTTAGTTGCCAAATCAATATTCCTACACTCGCCAAATCTTTTGTAATTAATTCAGATAAGTTTTATGTAAATGGACATGTAGAGATAAGCTGTATTTTCTGAATAGCTCCAACGCAATAACAGCCCAAATAGCACAGGTCTTCTCCTCATTAATGAGGAGGTTTATACCATGATACACCATGCTGCTCCAGTACAGATCGGTTGACGGATTAATGTCCAACCCAAGTAAGATCCTGTGTTCAAATCGCACGCACCTCTAATTTTTAAAGTTATTTGCGTATCAGAGGTGGATTTTCATTTGCTACAGTGAACGAAAACAATGTGAAGACAACTGCACTCCTGAAAGTTCATTTAAGTGCTCATAGGTGTGTGTCCACCAATCCGCACATAGCCTGCTTAGTGGACTATGGCAAGTACTCCTCACATTGTGAGTGGAGATCGGAACCCAGCAGTGGGACAGTTATGGGTTGGAATGAAAGGAAGAAAGAAAGAAAAAAAAATTTCGCCAGAAAAAAATTTCTACAGTAGAAATATGGTACAGACAAAATGATATATGGAAATATCTATATGTAGAAAAATGGATGTTTGTTTGTGAGTTCGTCATTTTATAGACTCTGAAATGGCAAGAGATATAGCACTAATGTCTTAAGTAATTTTGGTTAAAACTATCTGGAATAGGTTTTGGTTTCAAAATTATATCGATCAAACTTAGGGTTTATGAGCTTATGCGTAGCAACGAGCCCCAGGTACAGCTAGTAATATATAAATATAAATCGTAAAGAATAATTTAAAGAAAAAAAGTATCGAATCAGCTACCCAACGTGTTTTAATGCGACATAACTTCTCAATAGTCATTCCAGTATAGCCCCTTTTGCATAAAAGATTTAATTTCAGATTAGAAGACTTTGTGGTTCTGCTTTTGCGTCTAAAATAGCTCAAGGTCTGTGAATAATATGAAGAGTTTAGAATTTCTTAATTTACAAATAATTTAAGTAACATTAATAAAAATAAATGAAGTAATCGCTGGAGGGTAGAATAACACAAATCACGGGGAACAAATATTCATCTGTCAAATGCCCTCTGGATCCAGAAATTGATTCCTAGACCCTTCGCTCTACTAACGATCACAGCTAACTTGTCTAAAAAGCAGTTCAATTTCAATATTTTTATATAAAAGATAAGTTGCTTGCAATGGAATTTCGACTATAACTCTATATGCCATAGGGTTTTTACACGAATGCAGCTTAAAGTTCGATCCGATATTTTAATGTGACAGTATCAACATAACCTACGTGACACATCGCTCTGGGGCTTGCCTCAGCTCTCACGCCTCATTTAACGTATAAAATTTACCCCATACATTAAATTGGTCCTTCGAGCCGGATACGTCTACGGGTTAAAATTATAAAAAATGTCTTCCACAAATGGTTTCCAAAAATACAGGATAATGTGTTCCGCAGTGTCTTATACTTTGCCCGCGAATTCGCTCGCGTGGTTTGTTAATAAAAAATAGCCTGTTATTCCGCACTATAATCTGTTTGTGCCGAATTTCATACAGATTCGTTCAGTAATTTTTATGCGAAAGAGTAACAAACATACCCATCCATCCTCACAAGATTTGACCTTTATAATATTAGTAGGATTTACCTGAAGCGCACTCTCCTCTATAAGCAATTGAAATCTGTTGTTTAGTTCGACAGGCCTCGCGTCGTAGTTCACATTCGCTGAAGTAGTCTTTGTAGTTGGAACCGCAGACTGCTGACCCAGAACGCGCCACCAGGTCACATGGAGGTCCACAACGGCAAACAGGGACCCTGGCTTCGTTCAGTTGGCAGATCCCTCCATCAGGGCATTCGTGTTCTGCACATGGGTCTACGGAAAGAAAATGAACTTTTCAATATTAAAGATGATAAGAATTTAGAAAGGTAGCTATAAAAGTAATTTTTACTTCGTTAAATGAATAACAGTCGCAGTTTTTCTGACGATACGAACTTACGAAGAAAGCATTCGTAACTGGCCTGTAATCTGACTACTACGTCCGAATTCAATCTGCACCCAAAACAATTTTTTTGTTGTGTTGTCTGTCTAGGTGTACTAAGAATATCAAGGTATGTATTTAAAAACTATATATGTATTTTATCAGTACCAGATTATCATAGTACAACTTATATATGCTTAGTTTGGGAGCAGATGGCCGTGTGCGAGTTGTCTGGATATATTTATTATTATTATTTGTGATAATCTGCTCGTCTTCAGTCTGTTACGGTCGGTAGAATATAACGTGAAAAGTATACTATGATTATAATATTATTAGAGTTCAAAATGGCCTGGAATCCCAAGAGAGAAACAGTGGCGCAGTGCGAAGCCGTCAGGGCTACATATATGTAGTTTCAATCTGTGAATCAAGCTAAAATATTTTTCTTGCCTTAATACTGTATCACTTTACTTCTTTCTCTAATAGAAGTTTATAGCCATAAATAACAAACGAAGAAATGAAAAAAAATTAATTTATTCGATTCACAGCTTTTACAATTTGCCGTTATTTTATTGGCCAAAGATCCAAACATCTGAAAAGGATATAAAAAAATAATTCTTAGTTCTAGAATTAAACAAAGAAAAAGAGAATGAGTTCTGCTGATCCTCCGAACAGCTTTTACAATGCAGATCTCTATAAATTTGCATCGTAAAGGGTTGGAATAAACCACATAGACAAGGTAAATATCAAGTTTATTGGGCCGTCACAGATCAATAAACCCTACTAATTACAAATGTGAAAGTTTGTGACGCTTGTTACTCATTACTCAAAAACTACTGAACAGATTTCAATGAAATTTTGAACAGAGATTACAGACTGGAATACCATACTACGGGCTAGTATTAACACAAACGAAGGAATAATATGACTATTTGGGTCTAATTTAACTCAAAGATTACCATTCGCACAATGGATGCAAAAGTATACGAGTACATTCAATTCGATATAAGACAAGCTAGTAAAATAAATAGAAAATTTCCCAAAGAATGTTGGAATGTGCGGCCATTCAGTGCTTCGTTCAAATCGAATGTGCCAGGCGGGTTCGTGAAGAGGGTTTACAAACTTTCAGAGAACTGCTAAAGTAGTACAGATTAAATTATTCTTATTCTGCAAACAAAAAACATACTCGGAGACATTTGATCGTTTTTAAAGAATGAAATTTATAAATAAAACTAGTCAAGCAATATTTGTGGGATGTTCTGTACACACAAGGGGAATTTTGGCCGGAAATAGGATGCAAGTTAGCCGCTCGAAGGCCTCCAACAAGTAGTCCAAGTATTGTTTTTGGTTACGCCCGACCGCTATTGTTACAAATGACCGCAGGCCCACTTGAGGCCAAAGATCACATGCCTTCTGAAACGTGGAAGCTTCACGCTTCACACACAGCTTCAAGATTTGCCACTAGCTGTCATCAATTCGTTGTTGCTTAACTTAGACTTGGTTCTATATATATGTTGTTTGTTCGTCTTTTATCGATTTATAAATAAATTATGTAAATATCTCAGGACAACTCACACACGGCCATCTGACGCAGAACTAAGCGTTAGCTTGTACTATGGTAATCAGACAACTAACAGACTTTTATAAGTATGTATTTAATATATATATATATATATATATTAAATACATACTTTACAGATATATTTTACACTCAGATACACAGAACAAACAGTCCTGCTCATCACACGAAAGTTTGACCTGGGTGGGAATCCAACCCAGGATCTTCGGTGTAGCAGTCACGTTCACTAACCACTAGACCAACCGGCTAGTCAAATTCTGCAATGGTAGAAGATTGAGCATTGATGTATTTAAACATTTTGTTCAGAATTCTCTGTTAAAGGTTTTGGTACCAAAATGATTTTCATCGCACATATAGATGAGTCCATACGTAGCGACGTGCACCGGGTACAACTAGTAAACGAATAAATATTACTATTGTAATTTCATTTATTCCCAAAATTATTTTTTTTTTTATATATTTTTTTGAACATAACACGTTGCGTAAGCGTCCACACATTTTACGAATACTCGGAAATATTTACAGAAACATTTTGATACACATGACATAATATATATTATTATCTGCCATCCCGTCCGATATTAGAATGTTCCCTTCAATAAAAGGTGATGCCACGTAGGGTGCGTTTGCCCTACCCTGTCCATTTCCTTTAGCTCATTTCAACAATGAATTATATATGAAAGAAGCCTTTATCGATTCGGTTTGAGCCGTAAATTGTCCACTGCTGGGCACGGGTCACCACACCAACGTCATGTTCAGTCAAACAACGTTCGTCAACGTCAGGTCATTCACCACGCTCAAATTCAGATTGGTATGGTTAGGTCATTTACTTTGTCACTTACATTAGCAAGTGTGCTGTCCGAAGCCTTCCGATAAGGTTTAACGATTGCTATCTAACGATAAAAACTGGCCAATTTTGGACGAATTAATAAGCCTTTTCCTAGAACAATCTTTGACCTCAGTAACCTATCCACTTACCAACGCTTAGTATCGACGAACACTTTCAATCGAAATAAGCCGTTAGTACATTCATTTATATTGATTTTATAACTATCAACATCGACTAATACCTCCTCTTTTAAAAAGGGTAATTCCGAGTCATTTTTAATAAATGGTGCAACTTTTGTTAGCTTACTTCTGTATTCTTTATTCACAGCCATGTTTCAAGTCAGTCTTGAGCCTGCTGGACATTCTGAACTTTTGTCTCGACTTGTATTTTACTTTTAAACAGAAACTACAGTGCAGTTTAATGCATAAATTGTTTCATTATAAGCTCTTTGCAATTCTTTGCATTGTTCACTTTGAACTGAAGTAATACTCTTTGCAAATAAGACTTAATACTGAAATGTATGTATAACAGGTAGTGAAATACTTAACCTACGGTCAAGATTCAGACAAAATTTTCTCTCAGCATTTCCTTTGTTATCACATTCAGTTTGGTCAATTGGACTGTTCTTCTTGTGAAAGAACTTTTAAGACCAAGTTTTATTTTACCAGCCATCATAGAGCGCACGCCAGTCGTTAACAGTGGGTCGCCGTAGACGGACACATCTTGGATATCATCATCATATTGTTGTGACAGATTATTGTCAATTTATGTCAGTTCTGCTACCAGTAATTCAGCGGGTGCATTTATACAATCTACTAATATTTATTTTTCAGCACCTTTATTTACTATACTAAATTTAATAAATATAACTCTGTAAGGGTTACAATCTAAGAATTTCGACTATTATTGTTGATATCTGATGGCCTTATAGCTGAGACCTTCTGATAAACTCTAGGCATTAAATATAGAAAGATGTGTTAGATTAAAATGTTCTAATTTGGGGCAAAAATATTTTTTAATTTACAACTAGGCAAACGAGCAGACAGGTCACCTGATGGTAAGTAATTACCGCCACCCATGGACAACACCAAAACTGGGTTGTTAATAAGGTGTTGCTTCTCAGAAAAGTAGGTGCCTACCTAATAGACCCGGAAACACGGAGATGAGAAAGAAAGATGAGAAACGGTATATAGTTGAAGCGACTAGAATGATCTGTATATCGCAGCTTGTTGCAAATAAACAGAGCTGTATGTATGACCTAGTTATTTATTTTAAGGCAGCTTAATCTTCATCCGAGACCCCTTTCAGATGTTTAGGACGAGAAAAGCAAATATATTTCAATAAAATACATAACTAAAGCCTATGTTCAAATTCAATGCCTTCATATGCATAAAATGCATGACTCGCATTGGTCTAGTCACAAAACAATTACAGATGGCCAAAAATTTTTGTGAAGTTCTGTGTTTCAGAGAAAATAATCCTTATAATGTGGTAATTATTGACAATTGAGCAAAGTACCCACTACACTTTTATAGAGGACGTCAATATCTACAAATAAGTCTACGGTACTACATGCCTATCTGTCACAGTGAGTAACAATAACTACATTTTTCTAGTAACTGGTTCTTCCGAAGCGGAGCGAGGGCAGTTTCTATTCGTTTCATAAACCACACTTACCACATTTCCCATGATATCGTATAGTGATGTTTAATTGGTTGTCGCATGCGTGTTTCTCCAGATGACACGCCGAAGGATATTCTCTGCCATCTGTACCGCAAACAGGCTTTCGTCGTTGGCATGTTTTGGGACACCGGCACTCAGGCTGGCCGTGTGTGACGGCACATCGCGCGCCGACCGGACACGTTACGCTTGCACACGCATCGCCTGCTTCTGTTGGGAAACATTAAATAATATTAATAAAACTTAATCCTATTTAATATTATAAGTGTCAAAGTTTGTGAGGATGTATGGATGGATGGATGTTCGTTACACCTTCCAGACGCTACTCAACCGATCTGCAAGAATTTGGACGCAGAGATATATTTATTTAATTAGTTAACACATAATAAGTAAACTTTTCGGATTTATAACCCAATTTGGTTGAAGATTGTCATCTGAGATTCATTCTTTCTCCGTCTCTTCTCCTCTTTATTATGGCACCTTTCCGAAACGGTGATATATTCCAATTATAATTACATTCATAAATGTATTGAAAATACCAACATATATGATTTTTGACTTTGACTTACACTTTTGACTTTCGACTTTGACTTTAGACGTTAGGCTTTAGATTTTAGACTTTAAATTTGACATAGGCTACTTTTTATCAACATACCTCGTGGGTAAGGCTACAGACTCAAGCCAATTCGTGTTTTTTTACATTTAACAAGTCAGTGCTTGAATACGATGCCACTTATAGATAAGTAGCTATTTTGTCTTAGATGGAAAAATGCACTCGGTAAATGTCTAATCTCTCTTAACTTGAAGACGTTATTGTAATTGGATGGAAATAAATCTATAACTAACATATTCCTGTTCGTATTTGAAAGATATTATCAAGAACATGGGAGAAAATTATGATCAGCAATTTTAATTCGGACTGGGCCCCAAAACAATGATTTGCGGCATTTTCACCTGTTTGTGACGGTGCGTAATCTCAGAATCGGCTGATCCGATTTAGATGCGGTTTACTGATATATTGTGCTAAGAATTTGATTAATATCTAGTGTTGGTTTAATTTTAATTCAGTTCATAAATAAATGATATACATATGCCCTCCAAGTTGAGTCGTATATGGTTTAAACGATCAAAATTTCCGTGACGATGGCCGCTAAGTCTCAACTTCCAGATGTTGGATCAATATTCTATTTGGGTGTCTATTTAATATTTTGATGCTCATTTAGCGTATAAACGATTGCTAATTAATACTGTTAAGGTTATATCCTTACTAATAATATAAATGCGAAAGTAACTCTGTCTGTCTGTTACCTTATCACGCCTAAACAACTCAGCCAATTTTAAGGAAACTTGTTATGGAGGTAGAATAAAAGTTAAGAAAAAATAAAGGCAATGTTATTGGAAAATAACACTTGAAGAGGTTGAAATGACGGATAAAAGTTCATTATTGTCGAACATATAAGCTTAACATCTTGTATTCATGTACTGTGATGTCACATGTGACTGGGGGGTTAAGACGGGTGGTGGAAGGGATGAAGGGGAAATTTGAAATGGAGGCGGTTTGAAAAGGGACATTGACGAGAGGGGGTTCAAGCCATTAAGGAGGGTTAAAGAAAGGGGTTTTAAGTGATAAAGGGGGTTGAAGAGAGGGGTTCAAGCAATGAAGGGGGTTGAATACAGAGGTTTTAAGGCATAAAAGGGGTTGAAGAGAGGGGTTTAAGCTATAAAGGGGGTTGAAGAGAAGAATTTAGGTCACAAAGGGGGGTTGAAGATATGGAGTTTGAGCCATAAAAGGGTTTGAAGAGTGGAGGGGGTAAAGTGGAGGTATACCTGGACGCAGACGCGGGAAGAAGCTAGTTCTTTTATAAATCACAATCTCAACATATCAGACGCTGTGAATATAAGAAAACGTATAAAAAAAGGGTTTTTTTGACGATAGACGTAATGTATTGTGTCTCCCAGAAACGATTTATTGAAATATTTTCATGCAAAAACAACGACTGATGAAAATATGTTTCTTGTCAATCATTTTTATATTAACATATTTCGAACTGCTACATTCAGAAGAGAGACAGACATATGTATGTATGTATATAGCTTTAATATGGTACACTCGCGGCTCCATTGGAATGGTAACAATGTTGATAAAAGAACATTACAATAAACTAACTGGCTACCAATACTGTTGAAAGCAAGCTTTGTTAAAATATTTAAAAACACTAGCTTTAATCATAGATCCCTAATACAAAGAAATACACAAAATTTCGTAACTGTATTGTTAACCGTTGAGGAGTTCCCTTGTTTGGAGCCAAACCTGAAAGTAAAGTCAGGTCATGCTTATCATAAAAATGCATTGTCATCGGGACTAAAGCAGTATGAAAAATTTCAGTCCCGTATTGTGTGAGGAAGTTGCAAGGTTAATGCAAGATTTCGCCCGTAACAAACAAATATACTAACATACTAATATACAAATAAAAGCTTGTTAAAAAAATAGAAATTTATATGATGGTTGTCTAACATCTTGTTATGTTGACAGGAGGGTAGATTATTTATAATTATTTTTGTACCTACCCACATTTCGTACAAATAAAACAGTTTCGTTTGGAATCTTTAGTTACCCTACGAATCCTTCACTTTTAAATTTTATCCATGAACCAAAATTCTGATGGTACCTTTTCCAAAATTTTTCAAAATTACACGACACGACACTTATTTCGAAAATGAAACCTTGACTACTCAGTTTTTGGCATTAAATAAGGCTCAATTTCCAGTTTTCATTGTGATTGTGTTATTTTATCAAACCCGATTACACACATACTCGTATATACAGGGATGTCCATGAGTAAGGTACCAGCGAGGTATGTAGATAGAGGTCGCTGAGGTCTATCGATTTCACCCCCATGTATATTCAGCGGTTTTTTCGTAGTTTCCGAGATAAGTTTTTTGAATGCATTCTGATATTTAATGCATTATGACAAGCTTGTCTAGTGCTTAGTGAACCTGACTGCTACCCTAAGGCTGACGGTCGTGGGTTCGATTCCCACCCAGGTGAAACATTTCTGTGATGAGCAGGAATGTTTGTTCTGTGTGTCTAGGTGTAAATATCTAAATAAGTATGTATATAAAAATATATATCTATGTTTATCAGTTGTCCACCATAGTACAAGCTGATGCTTAGTTTGGGATCAGATGGTGGTGTGTGAGTTATCCAAAGATATTTATTTATTCATTCGGGCACTCACGATCTGTTTATTGTTAGACTGATGTTTTAAGCTGCAAGGGTCATTGTCGTGGCATCTTGCTGTTTAATATTCGCGATAATATTAATTTAAAATAATTTTTTTTGAGCTAAACTAAACTTTGTTAATCTAAGCTACAATTTGTAGTTCTTGTGAAATTTGTTTAAAAAATATTATGGCTAAGAGAGAGCTTATTGCGAGAGAGAACTTATCTCTTTTAAATAGAGACCATTCTAGTGAATAATAGTATATCTGATATATTTGATTTAAATGACGAAGAACTAAGAATTTAAGTTTGATATACTATTCATGGAACAACAACAACAACAGTAGCTACAAGAATCACTCATATTATAGTAAAATATATTATATATACATAGTAAAATATATATACAATATAATAAGACTACAGCTATACACACTACGACTGCAAGCCACTAAAAACAAGCAGTCTTTCATGGAACATTACTATTCATGGAACAACCTGTATATACAAGTAGCTACAAGAATCACTCATATTATAGTAAAATACATTATATCATATATACATATATGTATATATACTATATAATATACTGTATAATAAGACTACAGCTATACACACTACGACTGCAAGCCACTAAACACAAGCAGTCTTTATGTAATCTCTCAAACAGACAGTAATTGAACTAAAAGTTTCAGTTCACCGGTGTCGTGCTCGCTGCATCCACCACGCTACATATTTTATGAGATGACTTAGGGTAAAAAGTCATTCATATTTTAGGAGTTTATCGTGATCTATGTACTCGCTGAATTTGTGTAGCTAAAAGGTACAGGAGGATTATTAGGGGCTTTTATTTAGCTTCACCTGTCCTCGGTTGGGAATCGAAGCTGAGGCCTTTTGCGTGCGGGTCGTTTGGGCTCAACACATTAATGAACTGTATATGGTTCTTCATACTCAGGAGACCTAGAGCTCAGCTATGGAGTACCGTTTTTAATATTGTAATGTATTTTAATCAAATTAAAAAAAAACTCTAATTCCTGAAGATATGACAACTACAAATGGATTTAGTATAGTTCTGCACATTATTCTAAATTGCCTTCAAATTACATTTAACAAAATAATTTTTTTATATCTGAATTAATACTTACAAAATTTCATGCTAGAAACTTTGCGTGAAAAACTTAGACTAAAGTACACTCTGTCAATAAAAACTAAAAATATTATTATATTGTTCCACCGATATACATTAATATAAACATGATAGCAAATAGCTTTTTTTTAACCCTTATAAAAGGACGAAACTGATGCATAGATTTTATTAAATAAGTCACTACAAATCAAGCTTACAAAAATACATCATGAAAACAACTTGTGCTGTAAACTGTAAAAGCTCTTTCAATTGTAAAAGCTCCGTAAATTAGAAAACGCAGGTATGTAAAGAAAAAAGGCAAAAGATTGTTTTTCTCGAGTATGTTTGAAAGTAGGGTGCGTGAGACCATTCTGGTGGGCAGTACAATGGGCGGTTCACCGGTGCCTTCCTGTCCCATATACGGAGACGACTTGAAATAAGACGAGACGAGTTTTAAATGTTTCTTCGTGTCCTATATTACAACATGCTGTAAGTATTTTACATTTTTGATAATATTGATGTTCGAATCTTCAAGATAAGTGTGCATAGGTAGTTGTACTAATATTATAGAGAAGAAAGATTTGATTGTTTCTTTATTCAAGGAGAATAAGCTCAGAAACTACTGGGCTGATTTAAAAAATATTTTACCATTAGAATCCTACAATATACATAGCTGATTAACATAAGCTTTGAAGTATTTTCAAAAATGTTGGGTATGTAAACTTCGATAATGTGATTCGATACATAATCTAAAGTGTGAAAAAAATTCCAAATAAAATCTTTATATCTGTGTTAGAATCAGTATAGAAGAAGCAAGCAAGCGAGCACACAAATCAGCTGATGGCAAGTAATTACCACCGACCATGAACATCAACAACACTTGACTGGGGTGGTATGCGTTGCCTGCCTTAAAGGCAGACCTGGACGTGCCAATACACATTTTAATTTTAATTAAACTGCTAACCTAAATATATTAACACCCCAGAGATAACTAGTAGGGAGTGTATTCAACCCATGGTTAATCTTTAACAGTAAAAACGTACGTTAGGTGTATACTGAAAAATTAATTAGGCAACTTTTGAATTATATAGTGCCGAGGCTGCTTGTCTACTGTGCGTAGCACTATTCACACGATACTGATTGGAACGGTTCACACGGCGCGCTGAGTCAAATTTACGTCGACGCTGTCTTGTCACTACTTAGTTTTTGTCAAAGTAAATAATATATTATTAGTAGGTCGGTCCGCCCACGCCGCATCTACTTTGATAAACGGTAGCCTGTGTGTTATTCCAGACTATAATTTATTTTTGTGCTTAATTCAATCCTGATCGGTTTAGTAATTTTTGCATGCAGAAGTTACAAACATCCATTCATCCATATATCCTTACAAACTTTCCCATTAATAATATTTGTAGGATTACAACATAGGAACTAATAGCCTTCTCAAGAAAAGTCAAAAATATTTTATCTTGATATAAAAATTGACTATATTATTATACTAAGCGATTTAGAATTTCCTTTTGAATCAGTAGCCAATGCAAGGCAATGCTCAAGGTCTAGCTAGACGTACTTATCATTTCGCTTTGTTAAGAAAACGCATAAGTACTTAGCTTTCGTTTACAAACATAAATCAATGTCATACAAGCATGGTTACGGTTGTTACCTTTAGCGAGTAGTCATAAAACGATGGTAGATGCCTGTGCCGGGCATCGAATAACAAAAGTACTGTCGAATTGAGGACCCCTACATTTTTACAAGCTTGTATTTAACTTGTAGTGTATATTTGTTTGTTAAGTGTTCGGGTCAACTCTTGCAAGCTTAATTTATGCCACTTCCGCGTACATTAATAGCAGAAATTTTGCACAAACTTTTCGTCATGAAGTCGAAGCATTAACTTACGAGTCATGATAAGCATGACCTGATATTGCGGTTAGAATTGGCTCCACACAAGGAATTCCTCAACGGTTTATAATAAAGTTATAAAAGTTTGTGTGTCTTCATATTAGTGTTTGATAATTAAAGCACCTTTTTAAATATTTAAAAGATGCTGATTCGGTTAACAATAACAGCGTTGCGTCGACGCATATTCAGCGTGTCGTGTGAACTCGCCGTAACATTTTATTAATCGTTTTAATAACACGTACAAATGGTGTATATAAATGATTTATTTATGAAACCTAGTATTAATTTGTATTAATTAACGGTACAATAAAATGTAAGAAAGTTAATAATTACATTATTAGTAGGAGTACATTATAGTACATTGGAAGAATTAATTACTTAGTTTCTGTTGCACGATTTTTTTCATAATAAAAGAGTAGCAGCAGAATTTAGTACATTAATAGGAACTTAAGGAACTTCTTAACTGATTTAAAAAAAGAGGAGTTTCAGAAATAATTTATATTTTTTATATATGTTTATATTACCTTAGAATTTCTTACTGAGTGGGACGATTTTAATATTTTTTTTGATCGAATGCTGGTGCTTGACAGGTGGCCTGAAGTAATACGTATTTCATTGAATATGTTCACAATGACCTTTCCATTGTCTTACCTTCATGTCGAAGTCATTTGAAGTCGTCTCAGTATAAAAAAGGGAGGGAAACAGAAATAAAGAGAGAAGAGTAAGGGATGAAAAAGATAAGAGAGAGATAAGACATGAAAAAGAAAGTAACGATTGAACAGAGAGGGGGAAGAGAAGAGCGAAAATAAAAGATAGACTCGCTACAAAGAGTTGGCCTACAACAGCATTAACATGTTATATTGCTTCCGAAAGCGGTGACAGCCTAGTGGTTAAGAATTTGGCCTTCTACTTGGAGGGTCTAGGTTCGAATCCTAGGGCACGCACTTCTGACGTCTCGGAGTTATGTGCGTTTTAAGCATTTAAATGTCACTCGCTATAACAGCGAAGGAAAACATCGTGAGGAAACCTGCATGCCGAGGAATTTACAAATCTCAAAGGTGTGTGAAGTCTGCCAATCCGCACTTGCATAGTGTGGTGGTCTTTGGCCTTAACCTTCTAATTCAGAGAAGAGACCCGTGCTCAATATTGGGCCACGATAGGTTGAGATGTTGATGATGATTGTTTCCGTAAGAAAATGGAAGTCTATCTAGAATAATCATGACCCATTAAAGTATATTCTATTTTGAAATATTTTAGCAACTTTTGAACAAAAAACAACATAGTATAAATAAATTTTTGAATAAGAAATGAAGTATTTTTTATTTTTTTTTTTATTTATTTACCCTTTATTGTTTTTTTTTATGAGCGGCCTTAATGCCTGGTGGCATTCTCTATCAGTCAACCCTTGTTAAAGATGAGAATGTGAGGTAGGCGTTAAATAGAATCACATCAAACCCAAAGAAAACATTAACAAATAATAATATATGTACATACATACACAATAAACACGATATATACGAGTATTTATTGCTTTACTAAAGATCGTACCACTTTCGTTACATTGAACGCAGATAGTTTCTTGTTTCTTGGAACGGTCTGAATATTGCCATGAAGTGACTGTGACTAGCTGCTACGGGCGCCTGGTTAAATATAGTGTTTAACAATAAAAACCTGTTTTTATTAACCTCATCTTTGCAACTCATCGCTGTCGTACTCCTGAGCTCGTATCCCAATAATGTGAGGGGTACTGACCATAGTCTACCACGCTGGTCAAGTGTGGACTGTTGGAACAAATCGAATTCCGCGAAAATTTAATACAGCGATATTTTTTTTAATAAATTTATTTTTTTATTTACTTTTTTATATAAGTTAAGTTAGCGCTCGACTAAGATCCCAACTGATGCTAAGTGGCGCTGAAGTCTTCGATGCTAAAGCGCACTAGCTTAGTAGAAGCCTATTCACTCTTGACTTGAAGACATTTACATTATAATAGAACGGGAACACCGACGTGGGCAACTTATTCCAATCCTTCGCGGTACGGGTGATAAAAGACAACTTTATAATAAATAAAATAATTAAATAGTTTTCCTGATAGTTTAATTCTTGAGTTTCTTATATCGCGGTACGAAAAGTCAACGGAAATAACAAAGAAATATTTTATTGCAATCCATAATTGTCGGACTACTGGGTACGGGTTTTCTCTCGCAATGTGAGGGTGCCAGGCCATAGTCTACCACGCTGGCCAAGTGTCGATTGGTTGATTTCACCTTTGGGAAACCCTCAGAGTGCAGATTCCCTCACGATTTATTCAGACTAAGCAAGTGATAATCAAGTTGTAATGAAAATTATAAATTGAAATTTAGAGGGTTCGAACACAGGACCTCCCGTTCGAAAGACCGGAATTCAAACCGTTAGCTATCACTACTTTCCTAGATATTTTTACATATTCTTATAATATTCATATTTACCTCATAATACTCACATTCGGGTTCTGGGGGGAGGAAAAGTGCGATATTATCATAAGTATGTGGAATAGCATTCCTCCCAGTTCATTGGAATCCGTAGACCGGGAAACTTTATAGTATATTAGGTATATAGTATAGTAGGTAGTTCGATTTTCACATATGTTTTTAGTATACTCATAAATTGTGGAACACATTTCCTACATTAGTCATCAGTTTATAACCACCAAAAAATATTCAAGTGAAGCGTTTTTTGCTCGGCTTATTTCGATTGTAGGCGATCGAAAAGTTAAGCAACAACGGGCGCGATCAGTAGGAGAATGGGTGACCGCTAGTGGCAAAAAATTGTTGAGCGTTTCCGTGCTTTGAAGGGCACGTGAAGCGGTCAGTTCTAGTTGATATCGTTGTAGAAATCGATGTCAGATACCTTCGGGTGGCATAAAAGCTTTCAACCCTTCTGTTTGCCACTATCCCCGCTAAAATCTGCATTGGAGCAGCGAGCTGGAGTAAACCCTAGGCCTCCTCAGTATGAAGAGAGAACCAGGTTGAGTAGAGGCCCATTAATAGAATCTATATACAACTAGCTGACCCGGCAGACGTTGTTCTGAAAAATTTATTGAAACAAATTGAACCAGTTGTGCCCACGAATCCTATGCATGGAATTTGTATCTTCGATAAGCTACAGGAATGTTAATAAAAATTTTGGGCTGTGTATATGTCGATTGAATAATAAAT
>DWJZ01003678.1:0-16584 GCA_018249125.1 Asbolis capucinus
CATTGATTACGATGTTAGAAACAAATAATGGCCAATAATGATCTATAAAATAGTTATAAAGCTACTACTACATAATATTTTTATAAATTACAGGAACAATCTAACAAACAACAACGTGGTTATAAAATACGTTAAACGGGTTTTAACTTTTCCAATTTCCAAGTCTGTGATTCTGCTGTTGCATCAAAAGCAAAGATTAAATAATTGTTTGTGAATGTGAGGGTTACTTTAGGGAATGCTGCAACGTCGCCTACCCTTAATACAATTTTGATAAGGTAACACCGATAAACGTCAATAAAACGACGTTACTAGATCTTTTCTTCCCTGTCTAAGGTTATATCAAACATCAATGCCATATGTCATGTGTATATTGACATTTGTAAATACTGTATGAAGATGAAAAAACGTTCTCTTTTCACTTTCGTAGAAAATTGAAAATGTCTCGAGATAAAAGCGTGTGGTTCGCTGAAGAAATATTGCTCGATGCGAAATTGATTAATTTTCAGTTAGAAACGGGAGAATGGGACGCAGTCGAAGAAATGCTGCGAGCGGAGGCACAATTATCTAGAGACACAGAAACCGGACGATTACGACCGTAAGTTACTTTAATTTGACTAATTCCTATGATCTATTCAAAAGATATCATCAAGATTTTAATATTATTTCCAGTAAAAAAGCTTCGGAGTATACGCTACGTCTCATTGCAGAGGTGTTACACATTATGCGTCTAGATGTGGAACAAGCATCGTATAATCGCAGCACGTTGGCCGTTGCGGAGCAGTGTCTCCGTCTCGTACGCTCCTGCGCTGCTGCGGGTACCAAAATGCAGACGTACATCTCCAAAGAACTCTCTATATTAGATTCCATGCTCATACTGGCCACAGAATACCAACATCCTAGTGTAGATTTTCTTAATGAAGAAATTCAAAAGAAATTTGAATCATGCATGACTGTTCTCATACAGACTCTTGGGAACTTAGTAGTTAACAATCCATTTAACCAAATAATGATATGGAATAAATTTGATTCCATAATATTGAACAGTTTGATTGGTCAGAATGACAAAATAGCTTCAGCAGCAGCTATGATTGTTTACAACATTCTTCTAGGGCAGCCTAATGTGTTGCCTGATGATGTTTCCTTATTAAACTCATTAGCATACATGTACAATAATGGTATCACGGAATATCCACATTTAATCATAGAGTATTTAATTGGAGTAGAGAATACATACATTGAAAGGTTGTACTCAAAATTAGAACCGGAATCAAGAATGCTTGTTTTAAACCTTGCTTATAATATTTTGATGTCCAACGAATCTCAGGATATAAATGTATCAGTAAATTTTGTTAAATTTATGGCACATGAGTTTAAGAGCAAGTCAGACTGTATTTTGAAGACTGTTGACAAATATGTGAACAGCATTGAACCTCAAGAAGTAGTATTTTTATTGGAAATAATTGCTACTGCCTCAAGCATGGATACATACATGGATTGTCTGCAGAGTGATACTTCCTTGTTCATCAATTGTGCTTGTAAGTATTCATCACTTAATGGCATGAAAATAAATACATATTAACTTTTTATTTTGCATTTATTTTTATGATTACTTTAATAAAACTCTGCTTTTTCACAAATTCATAAATTACAATTATTATTCCTACAGTAATTAGTAAATAAGTAAATTTAATTACCTAAAACTTGTTTACATTTATTGTATAAAGTCAGTAGTATAAAGTGGGGCATACCCAATATACTTGTTATGGTTAAACCATGCACAATACGATTGGCATTCAGTTCAAATCAGCGGTTTCTGAGATCAGTATATAAGATGGCTTCAACAAACAGACAAAAATGATAAAGGTTGTTATTTTGTGATCTATTTGTTACTGGAAACCCCCTAGTAATGGTTGTCCCAAATATGTGTCATATACAAATGGAAACCAATTCTAGATTTATAATATGTACACACAAATTTATAATCTCAATATTTTTAAAATATAAGTTTAAATCACACTCTATGGCTTGAAGGTATAGCATTGCATAGATTCATTAAATGATCTAGTGTTGTATTGCAGCACCTCATCTATCCATACAGCCAAATTCAATCTGCTAATTTTAAACATTCCAGTTCTATTGCGGGCAATTCACAAATTGGGAAAAGAGAGTAACAATTTCTTCTCATCTCTCAACAAGCTATATGAGGCAACAGGAAAGCAACTTATCAATGATGAAAATATACCTATAGCTAATACACCTAATCAAAGTAAGTTATTAATAAATTTAATCACAATAACTATATTCAGTGCAAATTTGATCGGGTATTTTTGCCATACAAACTTGTCAAATTGAATTGTATTGAAAAAAATCCAGATCTTGCACCAATTTTTTTTTTTTTTTTTTAGTGGAATAGCAATAAACTAGCACATTGGTACATTATGGTAAGTGGGCACCATAGTGCTTTTAAATCATGAACACCTTCACTATATTAGCTAAGATGATATGCTGTATTAAGATTGTATAACAAATGTGGACTTGAGAGGTCCCCATTCAGAACATCACTCGTACTTTCATGGCTGACTCAAGCAAAAGGGTGACAAAGAGATGTGCTGTATGGAAAAATTAACCAGTAATTAACCAAGTGTTCATAGCCTGGTGTCAATCATATGTAATCAAAGAAAGCTTTTAAATACTTCGGACGGCACGTACAACTGTCTTTCCTGGTTGTTATCGTCACATCGCAATCATTACGCCATCGGGTGGAGTCAAAATTCTATCACCCGTATTGGCCCTATACGCTCAGATGTCGGCCATTAATGGTTTGAAGTTATACCAGTAACATATATCATAAAAAATTCATACTACTTTTACGTAAATGTTTAAAGTTATCCTTTTATTTTAGATCCCCTCTGCAAAAATGATTCAGCAGACAATATGCTGTCATGTAACGAAACTACGTCCGAGTGTACAGAATCTGAAAGTAGTGAACAATTTTTTGAATGCAATGAAATTCCTTTCATGGACAGATTGGATCCATCTGGGGTGGATCCTTTGCAGCAACCTTTGAAGTTCATAGATCAACTGCCAGAAAAGAATGGCAAAGCCAATGAGCCCAATCCAAATGTTAAAATTGATAGCGACTTGACCAAAGTAGCTTTTAAACGCAGCAGCTCAGTTCCTAAAGCTGATGATAGAGTCCAGGCATTGCCTACGAGAAGGATAAGTCTCGAGCACAAAATTGACATTGGCGATGATAATGAACCGCCTCTGATCATCGACGCGCAGTCCCCAACTGGAAGCATGAATACCATAGCCGAAGTTATCCCTATGGGTCTCCAACCTCGATTGGAGCCACAGGAATCGAGCAGAACAGACTCCCAGGATAGTTCACCAAATGATCCACCGACAGAAATACATGTTCCTAAAGAGGAAGTGAAAGCGTCTCCCAGTGAAATATCTCCTCCACTTACTGATCCGGTACCAGATGCATCTGAGTCACAAAAACAGTCACCAGATACTCCCAAGGAAGTTAAGAAAAGTCAGAATTTGTCAACTGACTTTGACTTAAGTGAGCAGTTGCAAAAGATTTTGGGCATATCCTCTGAAAAGACACGCGGTGATGCCGCGGCAATAGAAAAGAAGGCTGAGCCGACGAAGGATGTGAAGATATCAGAAGAGACCATGACAAATAAAATTCCTTTTGTGAAGATCGATTCACCGGAAATGCAGAAGACGAGGTAATTCTTAGTTATTTTTGATATTGTTGACATTTGTTTAAATTCCAATATTAATGGATGTTCCATTATTAAAATGTATTCAGACTAGGCGCCATCGACCCTACTACAGTCAAGAAGACGGTAACATCAGTGGAATCTGTTGAGCGGCACGTGGCGTTCGGTTTCAAAGCGACTCTCGTGCGCACTCTGGCCAACCTGTGCTGGAAGAACCAGGAGAATAAAAAACAGGTTTGAGTCTCAGAGTAGTCTCGTGAAATCTTTCTTAGAAGTATTTAGTTAAGATACTTTTTATTAAAAATGCAACTAAATATACAACTCAGTGGGCTGATTTAACCTCAAATGATAATTAAAAAAGATCTCTTTTTGAGAAATATGTATAGTTGCGTATGTTTTAGCATCGTGATTTAATTCGCCATTTTCCTTTATTTATGATACTAGTCCGATATTCTAAATAAGGATATACAATTTTGACTATGTTTTTATTTCATGCTTCGGTTCCATTGTCAGTTGGTAATCATTAAGTCTTGTTGGAGGTCTTCCGGTGACATAAAAACTTCTGAAGGAATCCACTAATTAGCTTGGTTAACCACTAATCTCTTCACCAAACCGCACAAGGGCATTGTGGTAGCTCCAGCTCAGTTGTGGGTTGAGGCTAACAATCGATAAAAATTATTAAATCAGTAATAATTAACAAAATTAATTACATTTCAGATGCGTGAGTTGGATGTAATCCCAGTTTTGCTAGACTGCTGTAACATAGATGCCCGTAATCCTTGTATCCTTTATATACTATATTGAGTTATGTAATGAACCTGGTTTTGTTCAAGTCGAAAAAAATGTTTAATGGTTAGCAGTGGATTTTGTAGGTGGTAATGAGGCAGGCTACTATTTTTATTGCGTTTAGTCATATCCATATTGAGGTGGACTTGGGTGTATGTCACACTGAGTGATCATGTCACAAACATATTAGTTTAAGGTCTCGCCAGTTGCGAATAAACTAATAGAGAAAGATGTTGATGAAAGTGCTAATCATACTTCCAATAAGTACCCTTATAAAAACACAGTAATAATGCAGTGGGTAATCTTCGCCATTCGTAACTTATGCGAGAATTGTCCAGAAAATAAGGTATGTTTCTTATTTTTAAAGTTTCTCTACTAAGAAATGATTTAAGTAATCCTTGAAAGACTGAGCTAGTATTGAATGTCGATTTTTTTATGGAATTTATTCAGACTTGGACTTATGTAGCTTCAACTTCAGTATCATGAGTTTTCTATATATCAGATAAATATTCGTACAATACCCCCTAAATATATTGAGCACGAGATGATGTTGGGGGGGCAATTTTGCGCATCGTGTACTTCAAGCAAATAAAGTGTGTACACTTTTTACATTAAACATACTAGGCAAGTATTGTTTGTCTAGGAAAAAGTGAGTTAAATATATTCTCATTCCGTGAAAATAATACAAGCGTACTTTTTATTATGTGTTCACGATATAACAATAAAGGCAGCAAAATCACCAATCTCGACCTTCGTACAACAACCTTCACCGCCGCGCCCGCACCGCCAAACGGCCCTAAATATTCGGATGTGCAAGTAGCCAAAAGTAGTTTGCTCAAATATTTACCGAGAATTGTATCTTGTATGTTCTTTGCGCTATTTACGTTGACTTTTGTAAAGGATGTTCTTTTTACTATGTTTGCTACTTGATAGAAGTACTACAAACATTTTTTTTGCCGCCGTTTAGATAGGAAAACTAACGGTAATAGTTCAGAAACCGGTAGCATTCTAGCGTTTACACAAAATTTTAAAGAGAAAGAGGACAAGGATTTGTATCAAATAATGGGCGGCTCATCTCGGCTCGGAATCGACGACTCCGAAATTTTATTTTCTCTGAAGATTTTTAAACACGTATCTTTATTTAATTACACTATTGAAAATGTCCTTAAGTCCTTAAAATTTATATATTTTTTTATCAAGATTTAAAATTGTATTAACTGAATATATTCATTGTCAAAATATTATAACATAGTCTTCATATTTTTACGATGGATCAGGGTAGCCTGCGGCCTACTATATGCTTCCCAGTCAGCAGACTATCAATATATTGCTTTATATGCTTTTAACATGTAAGCGAAACGAGCAGACAGGTCCTCTGATGGTAATATATAATTGCCGTCCATAGACATTAGCAGCACCAAACCTGTCACTTACGCGTCGTCGGCTAAAAATATTATTTGTTTGAGGCTAATGTTCCAATATTTTTAAGTCGTCATAGTTTTTATTTCGCAGGAAGTAATATCGAAGATGACGCTACAGGGGCCTATGGACAATGAAATGCTTGCAGAAATGGGGCTCACATTGCAGACTGACGCACAGGGCAACTCTATTAGGATAGTACCATTGCCAAAAAACTAATCTGAACAATATAATAATATGTGCATACCACTTGTTTATGCTTAAGTTATTACATTTCATTTAATCAACCTTATACTGGAAATCCTTATGATACCTACCCTCGTTGCGCTTCAGTAATTTTCCATTTAAGTAGGTACTGTGTACACTTGTTAGGGAAGATGTCTGATCCTTTATATCATACATATATCTAAATAACGCCTTATAGGAACGCAAATGTGAAGCAACGGTATTACTTCGCTTTTTCAAGACTTTACATACTCATTTTTATCATTGGTATTTATTATAACAAACCCAATTAGGTATTCGAAATATCTTCCAATATATCATCCATATTTAACCTTTATATTTTACTCTGATAGTTGTATTTTATTACAGTTACGACTAGAAAATAAAGTTGAATTTCATATTTCTACACTTTTTTTTTAGTAAGCACCCGTAGGAAAATATGTAATACGATAAGCCACGTCATTTGCGCAGTTCAATGCTAAGCCAAGGGCGGTACTTCACACAGACCGGGCGGAAACTGCCAAGTTGATCAATGGGAAAGCCAGTAGAAGTATGCATTAAAAACCTCGGTGTCATAAAAAAGATTGGGATGAACCAATTTGGTTAGACTTGCTAAATTTTTCGTCTATTTTGTTCTCTTGTTTGCATGCTTAGCATTTGAATAACGGAAGGAGTATAGAATAAAGGCCTCCTAAACTTGTGCTATGCGCTGTTTATCGATATTTTACATATTATTTATTGAAGGACCAGCATAGAGCATGTGCCGGGCTATAATAAAGATATAAACGATTTACAGAATAGACATTTATACTCTGTTGAATTGAGTGATTTGTCATCAGTCATATTGACTGATCAGTAGTGTTATTCTATGCTGATCAGACATTGTCACAATGACAGCTAACTCTTTTTTCCAGATTTCTAGCTAAGAAATATAAATATTTACCGGTGTCAGTGTCCGGTAATAATAAGCTGATATATAAACTGATCATTAAATAATTATTATACGTAGTTATGGTTAAAATAGGTTTACAAATACGAGCTACACTAGAATGTGTAGAAAAATTGTATACTAACCATCCACATTACCAGTGGTTCCTCAAGTTGAAATGTAGCAGTTGTGGTGAAGAATCTGAAAAGTTTCATGACCTTACAGAAGCGGAGAAAGTCCCGCAGAAACACAATAGATCTAACACCAACCTTTTGATAAAATGCAAACTATGTTCCAGGGAAAACTGCATCGATGTTATTGAAGGGAGCAATGGTGAGTTTTCAAATGCTAACTGCAAATTTCAAATTATTTTCAACATAATTTTGCATTATTGCTTTAACAATTGTTATTGTGAGGTGTATTGGTTGCCAACATTTGTCTAAATTGAAAAAATTACTATAAAAGAATATGGGCTGGGGCTTTATGCTTTGTGTAGCAAATGCACAACAAAATTATTCCATATACAGAAATCTATCGGGTACAGTTCTAATATGCAAAGAAATTGGACTGCTTTTTTTAGAAATTAAAATTACTGAAATGTTAATGCATATTTAGGGAAGTAAAGTACGGTAAGGTTTTTACATATTTTAAGTTAATGCTTGACTACTATCTCACCTGATGGTATGCTACATACTACAACTATATCCCTACGGATATAGTTTTAAATGGTAAAGCACATTAACTTAGAAGAAACCTATTCAATCTAGTCTTGAAGAAACCTACAATAATAATAATTGTGTTGTTATAGGTGTTTTTACAAATAATGATGTTGGCAAGTTTAAAACATTGGTGATATTTGATTGCCGAGGTGTTGAACCTGTTGACTTTGAACCCAAATCTGGTTGGATAGCGGAAGCTGAAGATGATGGTAAGCTACCAAGTATATTAGACTGACTGACTGTAAACCACACAGTCCAAATTGACAATACACCAGGAATCACCAACAGGTTAGAACACTGCTGCAGATTGAAGTTTTACCCGCATCCCTTTTAACCTAACCTCTCTGAAATTTAGGAAACCTCTAGGATCAAATTATTACTATTCTTTTTGCCATGGTCTTTCAAATTGTGGAAAGAGCTACCATCTGAAGTAGTCCCCGCAGTTTAATATGGGTTTCTTTACAAAAATAGAAAAAGAGCTCTCCTTCACCACATTGGTTTCGGGGTTCCCTTGGTGTTGCCCAAGTCCTTAGGTGATGGTGGTTAAAAAAAATTGTTCTGAAAATTAATACTGAGAAATCTATAAACTGATTAGAAGTGAGGTTGGAGGCACTAGTAAAATATAAATGTGTCTCATCATATTGAGTTCTTGTCAGTTAAAATCATTGGCAAATTTTTTTTCAGGTAAAAAGTTTGAAGATGTGGACTTATCCGAAAAAGAGTGGGTAGACTATGATGAGAAAAACCAAACATCTGTTGGGGTGTATGAACTAGAGTGGCAGTTTATAAAAGTAAAATAAGTAAATTACAGTAATATGGAATTTTTAAAATTTTCCATATTAATTAAGTTTGGACATCCTAGTAAGCATTTAAATATGAAATTATGATATATTTAATTTCAGTTATTTATTTAAAAGATAGGTACATATTTGTATAAATAAAGTTTTGATATGCTAAAAGTGATCTTGTTTTGGACATTACTTCAAGCTTCCCTCCAGTTTAAAAAAGACTAAATGGAATGATTAGGCTAGTTATTTAAAGCTTCGTATTTTGTTATAATTACTAATTACTTTCATACTTGCTTGGAGCTACTGTAGCTTCCTTAAAACCGATGGCGACAAAAACTATAATGGAATGAACTTATATAACAATTATAATTAATACAAGCATTTAGCAACTACAATAATACTTTAAACGAAGTTAGTCACGGAAAAGGAAGCATGTAACAGTACGAAAGTGAAAAAGTTACAGTCGAGTTGGCGCGCGAAATCGTAACTCGTTCACATGGCCTACACGATTCGCTTCCCCTTTAAAAACACACTAGCTCTTATACATATTTTGTTGGTAGGTTGGTTTTAAACAGATGTCATATACATAAGAAATTATATCAACACGAAAATTTTGTGTATAAATAAAACTAATGAAGTACCTAATTAGTTATTACACTATTTTAGTGTAGACAGAATTCGGGTTCGCTATATTCGTGTTTGCTGACTTTACCAACTCCAAGACTACCTACCTACTACTGACAAACTTCCAAAATACCAAACATGTAAACCACCCATGCCTGGCCTAGGCTAGTTCGAACCTGGTCGTAAGAAGAACAGGGACGATCCAGCAGATAAATTAATGTAGCGGTGCCAATGTCTATAGAGGTTGTCTGTGCAGTCCTATCCAATGTCGCTAAACATCTTCCTAGAATATCAGCATCGATAGAAATGATTAATAAAACGCTTATCGGTACATAAAAAGAAATATTTTCATAAATAATTGAATAACTCAACTGACGGTAAGTTATCAGCCGGCAACTGTATCGTTATTTCCTAAATTTCAATAAAACACTAGCTATACTAAATTCACGTGTACACATTTTGCACCCTCGGCCCCTTTATCAGTTAACCTCGTACCTTCAAAACGTAAAAGCAGCAATATTTGTTACATTGTTTAAACTTAAACTGATTGATATTGGTTGTATGTATGTAATGAGAGTATTATGTTCAAACATTAAATATATAATTAGTATGGTTTAAGAATAACATCGTATTTATCACAGAATCACTCATTTTATTCACCAGTACATTCACTGTTGTGCATTCATGCATAAACTAATTAAAATATAACGTTAAAAATTATACCTACGTTGAAACTTATACCTTATCTAATTCTCTAATATTCATGTCACAAGTTCTTACGAAATTTAAATATCTAGTAATAAATTAACTTTTACTTCGTGTGGACAGTCGTAGTATGGATTAGGGTAGTTGTTTCAGGCTTGTTAGTTTCTGAAACATCTGATCGCGACTGAAACCCTGTAAAGTTCGTTTCCTGACCAGTACTGCCTACTGTGGTATTGTCAGCGTCTGAGGAGTCCGACCTCGACTGAAACCCTGTGAAGCCAGTGTTGCCGTGGACAGTCGCCGAATGGTCTGGAGAGCTAGTCACCTCGTAGTTCGATGACGACTCTCCAGCTAGTATGTCGTTAATCCGATGGCTTTCTTTGTCATTCAAAATTTCATATGGTTGGTGTATAAAGACTGGAATTTCTACGGGTACTTTTACTGGTACCTTGACGGGAATTTTTACTGGGTAAGGCACTTTCACTGGATATGGCACTTTTTTCTCCACCGGGTAAGGCTGAGGCACATAAACAGGAACCTTCTTTTCCACTTCTACTTTATGTGGTACCAAAACTTCGTAAGGCACGGGTACTTTTTTCTCGACTTCTACC
The DNA here is from genome assembly GCA_018249125.1 of Asbolis capucinus. NCBI lineage: Eukaryota > Metazoa > Arthropoda > Insecta > Lepidoptera > Hesperiidae > Asbolis > Asbolis capucinus. Next base: position 10,537 of record DWJZ01003678.1, read on the forward strand.
GGGTATGGAACTCTTTTTTCTACAGGCACAGGAACGGGTTCTCGAACTTTCACTGGATATGGTTGGGGGTAAGGCACTCTTACTGGCACGTGTCTTATGACTTCCACCGGTTCACGCACTTTTACTTCAACCGGATAAGGAACCCTCGTTTCTACGGGGTAAGGTTGGGGAACAAGTACCTTTACTGGAACAGGATAAGGTACTCTTTTCTCTACATGCACATGTACTGGTACAGGTCTGTCCACTGGGACTTGTACATGAACCGGATAAGGCACCTTTTTCTCCACCTGAACGGGAACGGGAACTTTCACCTCCACCTTTTGGACAACGGGAACCCGATGAACTATCGGATAAGGTTTGGGTACGTATTCTTTTTCCACAACTTTTACTGGAATCGGTTGTGGTATTTTAATTGGTACTGGATATGGCACCTTCTTCTCCACCGGTACCGGATACGGTCTGTCTACGACCTTTATTTTTTCTACTGGAACTGATACTGGAACTTTCTTTTCAACTGGGTAAGGTTTGGGCACTTCTACTTTGTAGGGCACTTTTTTTTCTACGGTTTTAATATATCTATGGTGATGGTGATGATGATGATGTTTAATCTTGGTAACTACTTTAGGACGGACATGGCTTTCTTCTGGTTTTAAATCCGGCGATGAAAACACATATGGTTGTTTCTGCGCTCGTTTCCGTTTGCGGAATAAAACCACCTTATCGCGGCCCGATCCGGGTGCTGTACTCGGTGATGCTGATGCGTCTGCGAATGGCAGCAAACCATAAGGTTGCAAAAATAGTGTTCCTTTATCACGTGTAGTATCTAAAGTATCAAAGTTAAATAAATCAGATCGTCTGCTAATAGGTGTTTGCGTAGTTCTCCTTGCTTTGTTATTGCGATGATAATATGCCGGCACTATTGGCACCCAGTCATTTGTTTCTACTTTCACAAATTCAGGTGTTGGGGTAGTAGATCTTTTACTTGGTACTCTGGTAACCCTTCGGTATTTTCGAGTCGTAGGTTCGGGTGTTGTTGTATATGTTGGATTTTCCGTATTGGCGTAACGATAATGATGACGAGTACCAGCGGTATCTTGGTCAATGGTATTGTCAATTTTAGTAGAATTAGTTGTTTCGTTGTGGCCTGTCTTATTTAATTTTTCTAAAAGCCTCTTTGGCCATATTCTTTTAGTTCTCAGAAATCTTCGCGTTGTCGTAGCGGTAGGTGCTGCAGTAGTCGTAGTAGTTGTTGTTTGATTAATAAATTTAGGCGGTCTTACAAAATCAGTCCTAATGCCATTAATTGTTTGGACAGGAAGACTAAATTTCGGGCTTGTTGGCTTTACGATCGGCTTGCTGGTAGTCGAAGCAAATATCAAAGGTTGCCGGGTTGACTTCGAATAGAACGACCTACTGTTAGGATGCTGCAACGGGATTACTTTTGGGAAATTGTACACAGAATTTTGATGTATTTTTAAAGGAGTGGAAAATATATGCCTTGCTTGTGGTAGGTTCGGCAGCTGACCATAGAATTGTTTAGGAATGTCGAAGAAAAGTTTTGTGTTGTCTCGTATTAGGTTAATCGGTGGTTTACTCGGAGGTCTCAGAGTAGAATCGGGCTTCCAGGTTTGGTTTGCTTTGGGTAGTTTGATGGTTTCCGTTGGCGTCACGTACTTGGAGGGATCTATGTTTACAACAGCCGGAGTTTTTGTTTCCTCAGCCACTTGATCTGCTTCATTGTCAAATTGCACCGTCGCGCCACTTTGATTGACGACGATCACTAGTGCAATGATCACGAATGCCGTCTGGAAAGTAAAAGGAAATATATGAAGAGTGAAATAAATTTCAAACCTTTACCAATAACATGTAATTATAGATATACTTAATTGGCCAAAAACAAAACAATTCATAAATTATACAAAAGGCTGCATAATATATATACACAAATAACTAGGAATTAGAAACCCGATTTAATTCACTTAAATGACAAAAAGGCGTAAGAAACTTTTCCTAGAAAAAGAAGTATAAACTTTTACGTAAAAATAAAACGCCAGTTTGCGTTCAGTGATTGATTATTAACAAATTATATTTCACGACTTTTACGTCGCGCGTGTATGATATCAAACACGCAAGCTTTTTCTGGTGTGCCACGCTTTTTCTAAGACATAGTTCCACTGAACGGGATTAAGTTCTAACTGAAACTAATAATGCGTATAAGCTAACAAATTAATGGAACGAAACGGAACTGTAACACAGAAAATAATGGTTTTTGTTTTTCACTATTATCTGAAAAGTCTAATTTAGAAATGATTTAAGGATTCTTATAAATACTTCATTTATGTTAGTAAAATAAAAACTCACGATTTATAATATCAAATACTATAAAAAATCCAAATTTATTTATCTTTAGCTCGTGGGTTTACGTTACCAAATAAATCCTTTAAAAAATGTCACCACATTGGTTCTGTTTTTAATACACGTTATTACCAATATTCACTTTAATTTGATTTGCACTTTCACTTCATATTCACGTCACTTCACTGTATGGCATAATATTTTGGCACCAAATATTCGCGCGTTCACGCTTTGCTCTCACTATTTAATCTCGTAGTGATGTACCTACCGATAAATGTTGCATAGTGCGGGCGGCGGCCGATAGCTGGCACGTACGTAATGATGTGTGTAAGGAAGCGTTAATCACTTAAATAGCATTCGTGTAATGGGTGGTTGAGTTTCGGGACGCTTGCTACTTTCTCTGCCAATGCCAACACTGGTAAGTCCGTTTAGACTTATTTCGATCCCATAACAAATTATGTGACCCTCATCAATAATTCTTCAAGTGATAGATACAGATCACATAGCAACCTACGATTGGCCCACTACTGAGTATGGCTCTCTCCTCATGTAAAGGATGCCTAGAAAATACTTAACCACAATGCTCCCGTTGCTGTAGAAGAGCAATTTACAATTAATAAGTTAGTATAGTCACACCAGCACAAACAATACGAAAGGAGGAGTAAAATCTCAGTTTAATGAGCAGTAAAAGTGATATCTTTTTACGATTATTTGCGTTCATAGCTATCTATAGTATATTGGTACACAGGATTTAAAATACAACATCTATATCTGAAATAACTGGTATTTGCTATAGAAGGCATGATTTTCTATTGTTGGCTAAAGTTACAGCGTAATAAATGTCCTTTCCGATCTAATAAACTATCTGGCTATGATATGATTGCTCAAAACCATAAACAGACCCCACAAAAGCGTAACCTAATGAGCCTCAATGGGTCCACTATTAAGCATTCCACGGCTGAATCGCCCACCTTCTACTTAGTTCCGTCATCACGGCAGTTCTATGGTAAGAGTGGTAGGTATGCAGTAAAGATCTCGCTAAGTACTACTACAGCAGCGAAATTCATTTTTCTAAATACGACTCATCTCGGATAAAATTGAACGTCAATTGAGTATATGGATTCTTAGAACATTTTTTTTATGTTATTTAATTTACGTTACGGTGCGCTGATCGAGTAGTAAGAAAAAGTTGCACAGAATCCTATGAACTTATTAAAATGTACGGTGACAGTGCGGAGACTCAATCATTCCCTTTTCAGCAGGTGCTAGAGGAAATGAAATATAAAGAAAACAGAAAAATATAATAGATTATGTATCTACATAAACATTTAATTAGTAAAATCAGACGCAGTTATAAAATTCTTCGACAAATAGTTACTCAACAAGCTGCACGCAGCGAAATGCAGTACCTACTGAAGTAACTTCGAATAGTAATAATTGTAGTTTAATTTCCTGTTTCCGCTCTTCCGTACTATATAAGTTACCAGTACCAATAATCACAGAATTGGCGCGAACTTATGCAACCATGCAAATCTTTGCACGCTACGCTCCCGCGCCGTAATAAGGTTACGACTTTTCGGGCTTATTTCTTCGTTTGCGTACTGGCTTGTAATAGTGCAAATCACAAGTTTTAAATGTTAGTAAAAATACATTCTAATTTTAAGTACCTCTCAATTCGTTAAGCGTTAAAACTAGTGTTCAAATAAGGCAACAAATTTAATAACACCTATCAATTTTACTGATGTTCCAGTCACAGCTTATAAGTGATTGTTGGTTGATCATTCATTATACAAGTGAATCGGAATCAGCGAAGCGTACCAGAGGAATCCGAGGAAAACATATGGAGTTCGCATGACGAACAGAACTAATGCTTTCATACTTACAAAACAAATAATAGTAGACAAGATACTTAAATAGATATAATATTTTGTGTCTATTTAGTGGAGTTTAGGGTAAATAAACGAAAATTTTAATAATGCGAAATGAAAATACTGCATTTGATTGAAATAAATTTAATGACTAAATATTTATGACATTTGCTGGGTTATTTGTAGTAGACACTGAGAAAAATACGAAATAGACCTACCTATGTGATATTTCATAAATTCTAATAAAACACAGATATATAATATGAACCTAACGCACACTATGGTTCCCAGTTGTAGTTAATTCGGATACTGAAAATAGCGCGATGCATCGCTAATATTTTTGTTGGAATCGCATATTTGCCAAAGTTTTAAGAATATTTAACTGAGTCAATTATGTAGAACTTCTTACATAGGGAGAATAATAAGGGCTTACAATGAGCGTTATAGCAAACCCATTTGATATTTTATTATTGTATTGTCCCTTCACAAATAAACTTCATTTTCAACAACTTTTGTTCATAGTGTGCATTAATCCTCTAGTTAATTTGTTTCACATAATAAATAGACACCGAGACGACTACTCTGTAACACCAAAATCTATGACTTAACAGCTAAAACATAATTACATCACATGAAGACAGTGATAAACATAATAATGATTTTTAATTATACATCCATAATCGTTGGCACAATAATTACAAAAAAAAGAATTACTCTCGTTGATATCATGCATAGAATATTAGAGAAGGCTATTAATCTCTATCACGATGAAACATCAAGATTATTCTTTTAAAACATTATATGCATATAATCTAATTATTAGGACAGCTGTCCTACGATTTTATTCAATTAATCAGATCGCTCATGTGTACTAGGTCATACACGCAATAACCGGCATAATCATTATTAGCTACTACCATAAAAAATAAACTGTCCTTTCCAGAGAATTAATATCTACATATTTGGAATGTAAACATTTATGCCGCTAAATATTCAACACTATACTACAATATTTATTCGGCAAATGTATCAAATGGCCGCTCGAAAAAATATAATAATGACATTTTTCAACTATGTAGTCAAAACGTCATTATTTTATTGTCCTTGCTGATGGAATATGACCAAATTAATTAAATTAAAACTACATTAATATGGCACATTAATAAAAACAACATTAATAATTACACATAATTTCTAAGTATGTTTAATATTGGATAGATACTTAAAAAAAATGGTTAACTTAATTAAAAAAATTAACACAGATTAAACATTGACAGGCTCATTATTTCCGTAAAATACCAGAGCATAATCGCAGAATGTATAGTGTTATGAGATACATATATTCATGCACTGTGTACAATATATTGATATGTCGTTTCATTGACTATAAGATGAAGAATTGTAAATTAAATGTAACGTATTAGTCGCTTTAAAAATATGACTTGACTTAAACTAATAACATACAAATGTAATTATAGTTATTTGTAACATCACAGAAATGAAGGAAGGAAACTGTATGATAAATGTAATGTTTTTCAAATAAAAAGGTTATTTCTTGATACAATTTACTTTATAACCAAATAAATCTGTTTAATTGTTTACATAACTTTAACATATTTTGTTTTGCTTCCGATATCTTATTATACTAATTAGCCGGAGAATGGACAAAGATAACGCTCTTAGCATTTAAATACATTCTTTTAATTTTTATTATACAATAGAAGGACAATAAATACCAATATATAGTTATAAAAATATAAAATAATACTAAGGTTACAATGTACGAAAGACTAACAATATTTGCGCTTATAAGTATACATGTATG
>DWJZ01003679.1:0-16580 GCA_018249125.1 Asbolis capucinus
TATGTATGTTTATCAGTTATCTGATCGCCATAGCACAAGCTAACGCTTAGTTTGGGGTCAGATGGCCGTGTGTGAGTCACGCCTAAACAGAGTTTTGTTGAATTCTATGGTGTAAGAAACGAAAAACTTTACCCTCCTGGAAAGTGATGTTTATAAATTTCGCAATCATATTGTTAAACTTTGAGGACTTCCCTTGTCTGGAGACAATCCTGAGAATAGCAGCAGATCATGCATATCATAAAAATGCATTGTTATCGGAACCGAAGCAGTATGCAAAATTTCAGCCCCGTAGTGTAAGAGGAAGTGTGTCTAATTAAACTTGCAAGATTTGACTCTTAACAAACAAATAACTAACATACTAATATACGAACATACACTGCAAGTTAAATAAAAGCTTCTAAAAATTGTACTATGTATCTTTTAGTACAATAAAATTTTATCTTAAAGTCAAAAACAAAAATCATTTATTCCATCTAGGTATTTTCAATAAAGTATTTGTTTGGAATCTACCTCTGGAAAATTATACAGAACCAGAACACTTTCAAAATACAAGGCCAAACAAATTAAATGAAACTGGACCGCTTTACGCCTGCTATTATAAACTGTGCCAGATGCATGGTTAATTCTTGTTCAGTTATATTAAACGTTGACCTAAATATGTATAATGGTGATTTAATAGCAATTTCTTTTTTAGAACATTTTTTTGTAAATAGATACGTTTCTCCCACAATTTTGTTCGAAATTTCAACTGGAGTCAATAGTTCAATTGACAGATACAAGGTCAAGACAGTTTCAATGCGGGTGACGGAAGAAGAAAGGGCAGGACGATAATAGAGTTTTTTAATGGTATCTTCGACTCTACTGCAACTGATAATGTATATGGCTGATCTAGTGCCGTTTGAAACATATTTGAAACTGACTCTTCTTAAAATCATTGGCACTGTTTCCACTTGCGGAATAACATAGGCCACGGGTCGGCAATCTTTTTTTATGCGACGTTCACAAATGTTATGAGGATCAAAACAAAAGCCTCATGGCATTTGGGCCCAATGCGGCTCAAGGGACATAAGTTGCCGATCCCTGACATAGACAATGCAATCCAGCTCAGTGCTGGATGGAAATGGGGCAATAGATCGTTATACAGCACCAACAAAATCTATTCCAGGGTGCTACGTTATGAAGAACTCGCGTTGAATCCAAATAGTACGACGCACAAACTACTGAAGTTCCTAGGTCTGAGTGTGACGCCGTCTATCGACGAGTTCCTGCACTCACACACCAATGTGGACGTCGCTGGGGTCAGCTCTACCTTTAGGGTGTCCCGGGATGTACCTTTTAGATGGAGGAACGTGCTCAACTTCAACTTTGTGGAGGAAATACAGGTTTGTTTCGATTTGGAATTTTTACTTTAATATTTTATTTGAAGGTCGAATTAGCAACGAGTATAGTCATAACATTATTTGTGTAATTGGTCCATCCGTCGTAATTAACGGTAAAAACATAATATGGGAGTAATTAAAAAGACCTTGTCGTGGTGGACTGTGGCTTGTACCTCTCATTTTGTGAGTGGAGACCCGAGCCCAGTAGTATAGTTCTGGGCTGCAAGATGAATGAATTAAATACTGGCATAAAAATAACTAAAACTTATTTATAATTAAGAAAAAAGCAAATGTCATTCATGTTGAAAGATTCAATTCATTAATTTTATTTGATCTATTAAAAAAACTTGTTAATCTAATTCATTCCGCAAAGTTAAAACTAATTTTAATTCATTCTGAAAAATAGAATTCTACAAGAAACAATTTCAATTTAGTGCCAAATTTAGAATAAGTTTAATTAATTTTAAAAGAAAAACACATAACGAATTCAATTCACTCCTTTTTTCTACAACTACGGTCATATTGTCCTACAAATTGAGTGGTATGATACCATAATGTTGCCGGTGGTACCGTGGACATTTGTCTCTGCTATCCCCGTTACCTACCTGAGAAATTTTGTAAGAGAAAAAATTGGGCGTCCGTACTTCTCACGAAAATTTGATAGTAATATTTGGAAAAAAAATGTACCAGGGACGCCTGACTAATTCTGTGAGAAACACCTGTCAACGATAAAATATTGCGAATTTAACATTATTATACTAGAAATTGTCGTCGCTTCTCTTCGGTTGAAGAGTTATCCAGTGTTTGCAGAGTAGCCATAGTAATTTTAACCTATTATTCCACGGGAATAAGGCAGTTTTCTGGAATAAAAAGTATCCTATATCCGATAATGGTTACATAAACTACAAACATGCTAAATTTCATCTAAACTGGTCCATTGGTTTCGGAGTTGCCTTACTAATTTCAACCTGTTATCATGCGGGAACAAAGCAACAAACATGTAAAATTAGTCAACTTTTTTTATGTAGGTATAATATAATAAAAAGCGGCGATAGCCTAGTGGTTAACAATTCGAATTCCTACTCGGCCCGGGTTCAGATCCCAGGGCGCGCACTTCTGACTTTTCGGAGTTATATGCGTTTTAAGTATTTGAATTTCACTCGCTATAACGGTGAAGAAAAACATCGCGAGGAAACCTGCATGCCGGGGAGTTTGCCTAACTCGACGGTGTGTGAAGTCTGCCAATCCGCACTTGGCCAGCGTGGTGGACAATGGCCTTAGCCTTCTCATTCAGAGAAGAGACCCGTGCTCAATAATGGGTCGGCATGGGTTGAGATAACGATAATATTATAAGTGCATACTAATTGTAAAGACGTGCTGAGAAGTTCTTTCGTCTTTCTTCCTTAATATAGCACATAGATTGAAAAAAATGTTGAGTTTCATTCATGATTTTTGACGACGTCAATTCATGACTTTACTTTAACTTTCAGCTAACGTGTAAGGAAGCCATGAATCTATGGGGTTACCGCATGGCCCACAACGCTTCGCATATGACGAGCAAGGACTTCTACCCTCTTGAGCAATACTCCCTTACTCAGTGATAATATCTGTGAAACGAATTTTTGTAGTCAAATGGCTATGAATTTAACTACGAGATGCAACTGTTATATTTATAGGTAAGTTGTCATATATATATATATATTATATATGTAATTTAAATATATTATATATATATATACAAGAATGATAGATATATATTGGTCTCTCAAACGGGAGGCCCTGAGTTCAAATCCTGCCGCGCGCACCTTTAATTTTCTAATTTTCAATGTTATCTGCGTGTATTTTATGCTTATAAGAATTTGATGACCTCTTGGTGTACCAAGTCACTGTAGTGAGGGAAAAATTGTGAGAAAATCTGCACTCCTGAAAGTTCTCCTTAGAAGTGCTCGAAGGTGTGTGATGTCCACCAAACCGCACTTGGCCAGCGTGGTGGACATGTTCCTATACATTTTAGAACTAGTTTGAAACGTTTGGCGTGAACGATAACAGAAAAGATTCAAGGTTTTATTGTGCAATTTTACCCAAAAAATGGTTTTTATTTGAATTTGTATGGTAGTAAATTTATTAACTGGATATTTAAATGCAATTTTCTAAGAAACATTTTGTTTTTTCTATGTTTCCGATGACTAAAACATCATATGTTTTTAAACTTATATCGTCGCAGATACTCAACTTTATACCGATATTTCGACCCAGTCGTATGGGTCATGGTCATGGGAAAACCATGTACCAGTCTTGCGTACCCGTTTACATTTAAAATAAAAATTATTGTCTGTAAAAAATTCAAGTGTGTATCAAACAAATAGATATTTGTGACTTTTGTTACTAAAATCTAATAAATTAAAATAAATTCTAACAATCCTTTTAGCTGAAAATTCAAAATCTACTAGGTAAAATGAAAAGTATACCTTTATATAAATAATTCTCCATGTGTATGTCACCAAATTCCCCCTAAAGGCCTAGACTTGATTTGAATGATTTTTTTAAGTGCGTTTGGGTGGCGCTCTGGATCGTTTAGATTCACAAATCAGCTCGATAGATGGCGCTGTAGCTGGTATGTAGGTTATTTATGTATACTGCAACTAAATGGCTAATTTTGGTTTTGAAATATTTGTGGAAGTTCAGGGGAGTTTAAAAGGTAAAAAAAAAGAAAAAATAAATAAAGTCTTGCGGTACGAAGTTCGCCGGGTAAGCTAGTTATTACACACGCAAAAAGTCTAACGCATCGAAAGGTTGTACAAAGCCTATCCCGAATTATCTTACGAAATACTTTTACGGTCCCATATTATATATTATAGTGAAATATAATATATTTTTTTATTTATTTCAGGTTTTTCCTTCTTCATCACATCTGAAAAAGAATCCCATATCATGAAAGGCAGCGTATTTGCATTAGAATATCAAAACGAAAAAATACAATTATTTTGTATATTCATATAATTTACATATTTAATTTTAGGAGTTTCAAAAACACATCGTAAGTACATATGTAGCATTTTTTTACATTAATTTAGATAAGGATTCATTTATTAATTTATATGTTAGGATTTAAATGAATGGTTGTTTCGTTCTTTATTCGGATTCATGCTTTCAAAGACTGATTTAAAAGTTACTCACCAATTCTTCCACGACATATGATATGACATAAAATATATAGCTGATATAGTACGCTTTTCTTTGACTTGGAATTCGGTGAATGAACAATGCAACGACAATATAGCCAACTAAATGCCTCTTGTAATAAATTCAGTCACAAAATTCAGTCAAAAAGAGGCGATTGGTTGATTTTTATTACATGTTTTCGAAATGTGCCATCATTAATCACAAGCTACTAGTCGGTACGTCGGGCGCCTTATCTAGTATAAGGTCGATTGGTCTGATGTTTTGCCAGAAATTTGACCTAATTTGACGTTTAGTAGGTTATATAGTCGATGGAACATGATATTGAACGAATACGACGTAGTTGTTAGTGAGCTCAGGTTGTGTAAAGCACCGTGGGTGTGTCTTTATATCAAAACGTAAAAGATGGACCATTAGTTATGTTAGAGATCAAAATTGCTTGATTTGTTATGAAAAACGTTTAAAGAAACAGAAGTGTATTGCTGTAAGCGCACCAGTGGAGAAAACATAAGCCCAATATTAACAAGATCACGATTTTCTGATGGTATTTTTGTTCGCCATCATTGCAACCTATAACTGCCCCACTATTGGGCTCGGATCTCCCATGAGGGTTACAGGCCATAGTCTACCACGCTGGTCAAGTGCGGATACATGTAATAAACAAACTTATTCTGTGTTTCGTTTACAAAATAATGTGGTATTAAAAAATATATTCAAGATTGTGAATTCAAGCAATTTTCGCCTCTAACAATTAACGCATCTTTATTATAAGCCTAGGCAAATACTTAATAATTTTAGCACTCACGGAATTGAATTGTTGATGCTTCCATTGTAGTGATTGTTATACGTACGATATGTAGGATAGATGCGCAGTAAAGCGTCACTTTAATAGTACCCGTTATTGTGATATATGACCTTATTAGATCGACTATGTTGTTAAAAAATACTTGATTTCCGCCGTGAATGAAAGAAAGGTTATAAGTCAGTGGCGTAGCAAAGGGGGGGGGGGAAGGGGCGGTCTGCACCGGGTGTCACCTATTTTAGGGTGACACCCAGCCAGCTACTCAACAATGAACAACGTATAAACTTGAAAAAAATTTTTTTTTTTTTTTTTTAAAAACTTTTTTTTTAATGGAGTGACACTATCAACTGCCGCACCGGGTGCCACCCAACGCCACTGTACAAGCAGGTCACCTGATGGCAAGTGGTTACTGTCGCTCATGGACATTAACAACAACAAACTGGGGTGTTATTAACGCCTTGCCTGCCAGGAAGAAAATAATAGACCCGTGCGAAGGGAAAGAAACAAAAGTACATTGCTAAATAAACGGAATTGATACAGAAAATATCGTTGTTTCGTCAATTAATTATAAAATTCTTGACTTTTCTGGCGTTCGTATAGTGAAGTACACAAGTTTCTTTAAAAGTATAAATATATATATTTTTATTTCTCAATCTGTTTCATCAAAACAGTATTTAACTAAAATTCTAAATTGACAAACGCATTTAAATAGTAAAATCTGTTTTTGACACCAATACACATTAACACAGACAAATAGACAATACCGACAAACAGACAAAAGTTTTTCAAAGCATTGTTTTATATTATAATGTTATTATATTATATTTTTATATAAATTATATTATAATGTGAAGGAAACCTTTGTGACCGTTTTTGTGAAAAATACGCTGACGTAGAAGTATGAAATGATATATTTGGAGCAGGCCTATATCTAATCTCATATTTTTAGTTTATATTATTTTTTATAAATAATTTTGGTATATTTTTTCTTCTTTTCGTCAACGTCGAGACTATATTCGTTAAATTATATCTTGTATTATGTATGAAATGTATTGTATCTTAGTTTTTATAATTTTGTTATAACTTATGAATATAAACTAAAATCATGCTACGACCGTTGCCTTTGGAATTTACTGATATTAAATAATTATAAAATACAGAAATTATTATGAAATTATATATACAGTTCCTATGAAGATATGACTCAAGTAAAGTCGGAAATAGAATCAATTGATTTATTTTTCTCTTCTTTTTTTAATAATAATGTCGATCTAATACGACCATATAGCGGTGCATCTTATTTGCCACTACTAATCAAATAGCCAGTAACTTATTACTGAAAATAGCTTTAGTTTCTATATACAGACGGCATTACACCGTTAAGCTTTACACTGCGTGCTAGCCAATACATAGTCATATACACCAATTGAGTAATTATACACAATTAAAATTAATTATTTACTAACTACAATATTGAAGTGATTAGCGCTATATATAGATAGGCTGTTGAGTACTGTATATAATTATTGAATGGTATTTTATGGACTTGTTTTGCGGAATCAACGATTTTGTGATGCCAATTCCATATCATATTGTATTGTATTGCTGAGTGCCACGTCTTTCAGATAACTTTGTGTTAAAAAACAAAATATAGACGAATTAGTCATAGTCTTCAAATTGTCATATTACCTTAAATAGGTATCTTTACAATAAAAATCAAAAAGTAATGCAACCAAATTACAATAAAATATAATTGCTATTGCTACACTCATAGTATTGGATTACCAAAAATAACTTCTCAGCGGAAATACAATACAATATAATATGTTGGGTAAAAATATCTAATCGACGTCATAATCATAAGATAAATTATTATTTTTTGAAGCAAGACATTTCTGTAAAATACTAGAACATCAGAATGGCTGCGAAGTTATTAAAGTAAACCTACGCTATTATAACATATTAAACACCAGTATGCGAAGTGCATTATTTATTAAATAGTAATATTTGTAGCTCTCTTGCATTATTATGCTGATTAAGAGTATTTCATGTAACAAGCTCAATAAAGTCAATGTTCATATTTGAAGGGGAATATTACAAACGTAAATATAATCTCCGTCCATGAGATTAAAAGTTCTAGATGTCAGATGTTTTGGCCCCGTATCGATAATACATTAACATATTATGCAGCTTAGTATTTGCCCAAACAGACTAGCAGCGAATTATTCATTTACTAATGAAGGTACTTCAAGAAATAAATTTCGTGGTGTATTGCCGCATAAAATACATGAAAAGAAAAATACGCTTTTTTGTTGTTACATACACTGCGGCACAAAAAGTAAAGGTAGTAGAAATAATACAAATAATGATTTTATTTTATACATTTATTTCAAAATAAATATATAAACATTGCATTTTACTAAAATATATTTTTTACTTAAACAAGATTTTTTCACACTTTGAAATAAGCACTGTTGATAATTCAATACCAAATATTTTATATTATGAAACTTACAATAGAACGAGTGGATATATAAAAAAATGAAAACTGACTGCACCTCAGTAGAACATTTCATAGACATTCTTAAATGTTTTATGACCGTTTAATTGGCTAGAAATTAATTCTGTTAATCAATACGTCAATAGAAAACAAATAAATAGTACTTATCTGTAAATTTAATCATTTTTACACAGGTACCTCATACTGCATTTTATAGTATTGTGATAATCCATTTCTAGCCAATGAAAGTACCCCCAATTAATGGTTACGAAAAGCCATTTTCAGTCCAGTACGTGAGAAAGAAAACTTAAGGTTCTTGTAATTTTTTTCACCTATTATAAGATTTGTCTTTCCTAAAACTAGCATTAATAATATCTTTATTGGAAAACCTTAAAAAATACTCTCTAACTAGTATTATGTCTATGAAATCATCTTTAAATTAAAATGAAACCTTTATGAATCGCCATGCCCCTTAAATTTAGACCAAAAATACATTCAAATATATGGCGCCCAAAATTCTGAATGGTTTTTTTAATACCTCCAGTGACACAGGCTGAATCTATCGACTGAAATCAATGGAGACAATTAGTAATGTTAATCTCTTCTAGTCTGTTATGGTGCGATATCAGCATAGTTCCTGGTATGTATCGAAGTAAAAAGCGATCTTAGATCGCCTAGGGTTTTGCTTTAGCTTATAATATATTTTGTGACTGAGCAATTACTGTTCGTATTCATATTGTAGCGATTGAGAAATCTGCTACATCATATCGTGATGGAATTTAGCAACTAGTGACGTATACGTTAGTTTATTGGCAATATTATTAATAAAGTGATTAGTATCTGGCATATGATATAAATTAGTTAACAGTAATCTAAACCTATTTTACATGGGAGCTGTTGTACTCATTAGGTTTAATATTTCAAAATTAATTCTAACAAATGGAACTAAACTGTAGTGAGATAATTAAGTGCACTTTGTGAGTTGTTAGAAGTAAATTATACGATTTAAATGACACCATATTAGGTGTAACATACAGCAAGTAACTAAGAAAGTCTTTGCCTATTTCCTAATTGAATTTCATTTCAAGAAGTTAAAAAATATTGTGTTTATTTTTTACGACAAATATATATACATATAAGTATCCATATTAAATCTTGTAACATTTTTTTTATGAATTTATGATCACTATTTTAGTGCATTATTTTAGTAAAAGGTTGAAAAATTAGAAATTATTTACGATTATTATTATTTCGGTGATGAATATGTTGTTTACAATAGAAAGGATACGGAAGTTAGAGTTTTACTTAATCAATTATTTTTTTATTACACTTCAAAGTTTTGTTTATACAATGAATGTAAAATGAATATGGCTTTTAGAAGCAAAGAACGTAATTAACATAATATTACAGACAGATTGTAATAATGTAACGTAGCGATTTAGACATAGGGAACAAAATGCTGCAACACAATACAATACATTATGAAACAATACAAAACCGTTTTGGCGGATTTTTTTTCAGGACCCATAAAATAAGTGTTTGTTGTTCTACTTGTGCATTTAAAATATTACATACGTACGTAAATAGGTAAATAAATACTTATGCCTACAAAAATCTGCATTGACGCAAAAGTAGTGTGTTGCAGTAAGTTGTATATATAGTCGAACCGCGGTAATCCGACAAATGTTTTGCAAGGGGATGGTATATTATCGAATTTGTCGGATTAAAGAGTACTAGAACCCTTTATAGTTCGGACTTGATTAAAAAAAATCCTTGTTATCCAATAAAATTACAAAGTCAAATAGACGTCCAGAATGGTCGAGGTATTTACAAATAATGTGGAAGATTTGCCGATTTTTTAGGACAATCAATATTGACAGTCGGATTACAAAGGGTCCCGGATTACCGCAGTTCCACTAGTAACTTAACAGTAATAAGCTTACTAAAGTACACCTTAATGTCAATGAAAATCATCAATTATTAATATATAAGATACCATGCTTCCTGATAGACCTGACAATATGTAACTTCAGTTTTGCCTTAACGAGATACTGGTAGTGATATAGGTAAGGTTTAATATTAAATTGCATGTTAGAATATTATTATATACACATGAATATTGTTTATAGGAATCGGGGAACTGTGTCATAATCAGCCGATATATTACATACGCACAATTAAAAATATTTGGAAAGTTGTTAGATATATATGGTTGTCCATGTATCCATTACTTCTGTACTAATATAGTTTTTTTTTTTACTTATACCTTCGCAGATAGTAAACTTTTAAATGGGTTGCTCTTAATTTGTTTATGGTAAATAATATTTTGACCCAATTGTATGGATAAGTGTCAGCTTTCCTTCTCGATTTTTTTTCTATTCATATCAAGAGCATATCGACGACGGTAAACAATAAGTGCACAACTCTTACGAGTTACTCGAAATATAGAGGACATAAAACCATAAGGGCGTAACGTAACCAGTTACTCTTTATAGTTACGCCCTTATTGTTTTCCGTCGTTGATATGACACTTGATGTCTTTAGCTTAGTCTGATATTTAAAAAAAATCACACTCCTATTTGTCGTATCTCTGCAAACATCGTTTACTAGGTCGACTAGTTTTTTTTTTCATGTTTTTTTTAAATTTTATGTTTCTTTCGATGCTGGACAACAATAAAATTTATAATTTAGTTGGTTATTTTTATGACACAGGACCTCGTATACTGGCTGGTCCCAGTGTAGATTTTATATCATATCATTAGCATATCATATGAAAATTAAGTTAAGTACTGTTATTTCACAATAAATAATTGCTTTGGCTATTAAATATGTTCCAATGTATATTCATTCCTTTAAGTTTTGAATAATAATATTTTGTGGTTATTTGTGGGTCGGGTTTGGTGTTCGGTTACGTTAAAAGTAGATGTATTTTTATTATTGCAATGGTGTTTCACAATCCTTAGTTGATCTTGCTTGGGATCGTTGAATTTCTTAGAACAATAAACAATGATGTATTGAAGAGATAATATATGTGATTGTGAAGCGAAATCATTGTTATGTATATTTTTACGTTTGAAGT
Source organism: Asbolis capucinus (assembly GCA_018249125.1). Lineage (NCBI taxonomy): Eukaryota > Metazoa > Arthropoda > Insecta > Lepidoptera > Hesperiidae > Asbolis > Asbolis capucinus. The sequence goes on from DWJZ01003679.1 coordinate 10,941, forward strand.
ACTGTTTTACATTATTTTTTTATTTGAGGCAAGAAATATTAGTTGATAAAGTTGAGCTATCGATAAGCTATATGGTTTTACAGCAAACGGTGTATGTCGGTTAATGCCAGTTAAGCACTATTCTATTTTTAAATATATTTTTGGTCAGCTGTAGTCACATACAGTCCTATGACAAATGGAAGGTCAATGAAGTCTTTGAATATGTTCTCGGGGGCTTCGAGTAACACACATACACGTGCTTTTTACTTTACATTGCAGCATTAGGGCTATAATATAACCCAATCAAGTTTAATTCGTGCAACATTGTAAATTATGTATGTACACAAAGCTTTCCTCATTTAGCCGCATAATGCCGTTTTCTAGTATTCATTTTTATTGTATTAGTTGCCCTTTACATAAATATTTTCGCCGTTTTATGCTTGATTGATCAAACTTGAAGGGGATAAAAAATTCTCGCAAGTGTGTTGAAAAACGTCGTATGACACGCGTGTGCATTAAACATTACAAGCTTACTTAAATACTGTATTATTGTAACCTTTGACAACATGGAACGATCGATGCGTCTGCATGCGACGAACGTTTTTTTTCTACGGTGCGGACTCGTACGTAAAATTGTGATTTTACCTGTGCCCGTGGAAACCCGCCTTAAATAAGCACAGGGCAAAGAAATGTACATTGTCTGTAAACTCATATAGCTTGTCGATAAACCATAAAATCATGTCAGTTTATATATAATTTGTATAATCTCAGCTTCATTCTATGAAAAACAGAGCAATAATTATGATGTTAAGTGCATAATATATCGGCCACGTTGCGTATGAACGAGTGGAATTTGTAGAATTTAAGGGTAGCCTTATTAGACTAAGAGTTGCGATTTATCGAGCGGGAAAGGTGAGGTTTTACTATGTAGTCGATTATAGCACGGCCAGCATTATTATTGCAAAAATGTATCTTTTTTATTTGAAAGTTAATAAAGTTACATGAATAGGTCCAGACTGATTGGTGGTTTTATTTAATCCTATATAAATTTTATTAATATCCATGGTAATATTAAAAGTGCGGAAGTTAAGTCAAGTCAAAATTTATTTATTCATGTGGATATTAAAAATACACTTATGTTAGCAATACAAGACAGGGTGTACCTGGAGTGTATAGACCTGAGTGACGTCGCAAAAAAGGAAGCAGTATATTTCCAAAACAACTGTTGAAAACCTCAACCGTGACGCCAACGGACCTACATCTGATTATATACTGTTTCAGGACTTGTTACAGAGGAAGTATGGGAAGAATGAATGAGAAGAAAGAAAAGAACTGGAGCTAATTTTTAACTATTTGGTTCTTTCACCTATTTTTTTTTTATTTATTGTATCCTATTAGAGATGATCTGATTTTCAAAGTTATGTGCATATCAAAAGTTAATTACCTCTTGCTTTGGTGAAGGAAAACAGTGACGAAACCTGTACTCCTGAGAGTCCCCATAAAGTTCAGGTGTGTGAAGTCTACCATTCAACACCTGGCTGCGTTCACTATACCTGCCTCTATCCCTCACATTGTGAATGGAGACCCGAGCCCAGTAGTGTAACAATTACACACTTTGTAGAATGAATAGTGGCCACAATTTATAATAGTATTGCGGTCGTTATAATAGTAGTCAGGAGAAGTGTCAACGGTGTCTGTTACGGCAAGTGAGTTATTTAACATGCTTTCATTTTTAGTTGAATAAGTCTAGATGCATGTAATTTTTAATCGTAGTTGCGTAGAATTGACAAATTATCTCGTTCATTCACAATCTGAAGTGTTTTTCTCATCGGTACAAATCCAGTTCGAGTAGTGAATAGGCTATTACTAAATTAGTGTGCTTTACCATCATGCAAGACCACATCGCCGCTTACCATCAGGCGGAATAGTGGTCAAGCACTTTAATTTATAGAAATGAATGAAAACGAAATGTTAGACGGGAGCCCGATTTTAGGACACTCATGTTCAATTAAGGCAAAGAACTAAAAAACTGAACCCTAAGCAGCGTGCATTTAATGTAAGTGACTTTTGAATACAGAGAAATAAGAGCTTATTAAGTTAAAAAATTCACCGTTTCTAATACAGACTGTCTTTACATTCTAACGCTCAAACGTGAACGTCTACTAACGGGAGTTAGCTAAGTCACACGCACGAAAGGGTAATCACGCGCAACACTCTGATTGTAATTTGCATGAAACTTTCATATTAATGCTAAGTTGAATATATTTATACGAAATGCTCAGATGAAATATGGTATTAGTAATTATTTACCATGAATCTATCGCTATATGACAAAAGTAATAATAGATAGTATACAAAGGTTGGTTAAATTTGTTTGTTTCTACTTTATTTATTATAACTAGGTTGTGATTTCTTAAGGAAAACTACATAATTTAATAAATTAGATAAATAAAAAAATCTTTTTTTTATAAAGCCGATGATATATAGATCTTTTGTATCAAGACTTGGCTTTACTGAAGAATATACACGTTTTACGTTAGTGATATTACGTTCCTAATGGGTTCCTAAGTTTCGGTAAATGGCTCGAAAAAATAATTAGATCCTACAATTTTTAGTATACTGAACATACTCATAAATTTTCTGTAATCTTTGTACTATATCTATGGTCTGTCAGCTGTCAGGCTCAGAACTGTCACCGACTGTCTAACTTGATAAATAATAATATTATTATATCATTAGAAAAAGTTTAAATTATCTTTTATTTTTTGATTAATTATTTTGTCTGTTTCCTATTTTTCTAATTTTCATTTAAATACTTTACTAGCGATAATCTACAATCTAGCAATATATTGTAGAGAATTTTATTATATTTTATTACTACAATGAAAACGGAATCGACGAAACGAAAATCGGATGTGGTAAAAATCGAAAAGTATCGGAAAAAGATAAAAAAAGTGGAAAAACAGATAGAAGTTCTTCGAGCTTCTGATACCAAACACAATGCATCGAAATCGAACCGTGAAGAAACACCAGGTAAATAAAACGGTGCATTGTCTTTACACATATCTCCATTAATAGCCCACTGCTGAGCATTGCTCACTCTTCTGATTTAATGAGGCCTAAAACATACTCCTCCGTACTCCAGTGGAGTGTTCCAATATGTGGAGGGTTTAGTAGCTAACCTACTTGCTGGTCAACTGAAATGGATTGTAGTAATGTTTCAAGTAATACGAGTAAACAATATGTATAATTTGATAATGTTTTTAGGAAATGATCACAATGCGTCTGCAGTCGACAAACAAATTTTATCATCCTCCACTCCTGTACAAAATGAAACTGATATCCAAGCTGGACGAACCACCACTGCAACTGCAATATTAAATAAAAAGTTAATAAACAAAGTTAACTCCTCATCTGGCAGTCCTGATCAAATGCAAGATGAACTGGCCAAAAGCACGACCACAAGTCAAGAACCATCAGCAAATATTTCAGAAATAGACCAATCCAGGGATGAGACGAATGCCACAACCTTATGCTTAGAACCCCAGATAAAGGTGAGAGATGGTTTCAAGATTACTTAATAATTTGTTGTTAAGGAATAGAATCAGGGAAGGTACACAACCTTCTTTGTGTGCTGGTAATCCTGAGTGGAATAAGGTTGAACATAGTATATTTTTTTTACTTTTTCTTAGTTTCATGATAATTCAACAAAAACATATAAGTGTACATTTATGCGGACACTATTTTGTGTTAAATTTCTATGGGTGACTAGTCTAGTACATTCTTGATCAAAGATTATGTATGTATAATACATATTTATAAAATATTAATCTACATATTTCACATTTACGTAAAAATAGCTTTAGTATAAGCAAGCTTCAAGACAATATCAAATGTGCACTCTCAAATTAAGAAGTATAAAAACAAAAAAGGTTCATAATAAATTGATATAACCTACTAGACCTAAGGGCATTTCTTACAACACATTAGGCCAATCAACCTTTTAATAAACACTGCGAGCGATGCCTTGACCAATTGTTAAGATTTTAATCACGGCATTTCTAATGTTCCATATAAAATTCTAAACGCTTATTGTGTGGGGTGTTGTTGAATAGGTTTTTAAAATCATCAAGTGTCTCTGAAGGTCGGTTTTTGAATTAGGGATTCCTTTTCGATCTAATAAACATCATTTTGGTTAGGGTGATGCTACCTCCTGTAATATTATAAAAGCGAAAGGTTGTGAGTATGAATGTATATGTTACTCCTTCATGCAAAAGCTACAGAACGTATCTAAATGAAATTTGGGACAGAAGTAGATTATAGTCTGGTATAAACCATAATGTGCAGGTCCATTGACGTCACTAAATTACCGGACGCGGTTAAATGGCAGCTGAGTGAGCGACATATGGGCGATACCTTTATTGGATGAGTGGTAGGAAAACAAGGCAAATCAGTAGCGTGTAGGTAGTGCGAGCTCACACTGACAGCTTCACGTATCGGTGATAGCGCGCGCAACTACGCGTATTTTGTTTTTAAATTTATATTACGAATATTAAAGTTGCCAGTTTTATATTATTGTAAGATTTTAAAAAGTTTCGTTATAAAAACTGCATTATAAAAAAGAGTTTTCTATGAATATATTAGTGAATCGCGCATATATTTTATTACGGATATTTTAAAAAGTTCTAAGTGTTATTAATCACAAGTGATTTAACTTTTAAAAACCAGTTTTCTAAAAATATATACATATGTATATTGTTGGAACATCGCGCGCATAGCATGCTACGTGTAGGTGTAGATATTTACAAAGTTGCAACTTTTATATTTTATAACTAAGTGAGTATCCACATAGGAAAAACCAGTTTTCTAAGATGATGTTGGTGAAACTCGAGCGCAACTACGCATTTTTATATTGCTTCAAGTATTTTGTAGCCTTTTATAAGGTTTTGACCATAAAGTATATAAATAAAATAACACTTTAAAAGTAAATTTTTAGTTTTTAGTTAAAAAAATCTTTGGACAACTCACACACGGTCATCTGGCCCCAAATTAAGCGTTAGCTTGTACTATGGTGATCAGACAACTGATAAACATACATATATATCTTTAAATACATATTTATATAGATATTTACACCCAGACACACAGGACAAAGATTCCGGTTCATCACAGAAAAGTTTGACCTGGGTGGGGATCGAACCCACGACCTGAGTGTAGTCGTCAGATTCGCTAACCACTAGACCAACCGGCTTGACATTGAAAAGTTGTAGTGGCCAAACATATTAGTGTGTTCAACATGGAATGCGACGGTTTTGTAAGAATTCTGTGACATTGTCACCCACAGGTATGTTTACAACTTTTGTAAGGATAAAAATTATCTCTTCGATCTAAAATTATCTGTTTAAATTTGATTCAAACTGAATTCGGAATAATTGTATACAAAATTCACATTCAACTGTAAGGTTTAGTTTATAAAATTACATTATAGGATTTTCCCTTAGGTTTAGTATTAACATTTTGAGTTTTAAAAATTCTGGCTTCCAATAACTTATTTCCGTTGTACATATTCTACTTATAGTCTTGGGTTTATTTATTTATTTATTTATAGTTTATTGCACCGTATAATCAATTATACCGGATACAAAAGGGCGACTTAATGCT
>DWJZ01003680.1:0-16576 GCA_018249125.1 Asbolis capucinus
ATTGGTGGAGGGGTTAGTGGCCAGTCCACGTGTCGGTTTTATGCCACCTGTAGGCATCCGACATGGTTTAACGATTGTTATCTAACCACAACAACTGGGACCGACAGCTTTACCTGCCTTCCGAAACTCGGAAGCGCTCATGAATTTTTATAATTAGCGGTCACCCATCCTAATACAGACCACGCCTGCTGTTGTTTAGCTTTTTCGATCGCTTACAATTGAAACAAGCCGCAGGGTAGAACGTTTCATGTGTATAATAATAATAGAATAATACAGACGAATTGAGAACCTCTTCCTTTGTTTGAAGTAATAATAATAGAATAATACAGATGAATTGAGAATCTCGACCTTTTTTTGAAGTAACAATAAGAGAATAATACAAACGAATTTAAGAACCTCTTCCTTTTTTGAAGTCATAATAATAGAATAATACAGACGAATTGAGAACCTCTTCCTTTGTTTGAAGTAATAATAATAGAATAATACAGCCGAATTGAGAATCTCTTCCTTTGTTTGAAGTAATAATAATAGAACTATACAGCCGAATTGAGAACCTCTTTCTTTTTTTGAAGTAATAATAATAGAATAATACAGACGAATTGAGAATCTCTTCCTTTTTTTGAAGTAATAATAATAGAATAATACAAACGGATCGAGAACCTCTTCCTTTTTTGAAAGTAATAATAATAGAATAATACAGACGAATTGAGAAACACTGCCTTTTTTGATATAATAATAATAGAATAATACAGACGTTATGATAATGTTTTTGAAGTAGGTTAAAAACGGTTAGCGAAGGTACTGGGCTATACGCTCTCAGCTGTAGTTACCTACTCGTACTACTGGGCTATACGTTCTCAGCTGTAGTTACCTACTAACTAAAGTTCGCTACCAGCCTCGAAGCTTACGGTTCGGTAACAAAGATAACAACTTTCGCAATAAGCGAAGTTCGGCTGCATTTTGCTTTAATATCGCATACAGTTAAGACTGCGAATGTTTTGAAAGAAACGGTAATTATAAAGGTTTTCTCTTTGGGAATTTGATAATATATATGGGGCACACTGAAAGTTTTGCGCTTCTAGCTAATCGAAATTATTTGAATTTCTAATGTTATCATTTTTAAAACGTTCCTCTCACATAGTGAGTGGAGACCCGAGCCCAGTAATAGTAGTTAGGGGCGCACAAGGAGACACTTAGGTACCTACCTATAAGGTTGTCAACTTTCTTTTATTCCTACTAATATTATTAATGTGAAAGTTTGTAAAGATATTTGGATGTTCCGATGATTTCCTTCACACGTTAACTGTCAAACGGATTAAGACGAAATTTGGCGCACAGCTAGACCACATCCAGAAAATGTACATAGGATAGATTTTATCCCGGTTTTAAGTTCCCCTGATTTGGACATTTATAAGAAGAATACTATGAATGTAGGTTTATTAATATGAAAGATAATTAAAAAGTATGTAATGAGTGGGTAGATAAATATTTGTTTTATGTATTCCGAAACAGTACAAAATTTATATTATTCCCTTAAACTGAACAGAATAGTTCGAATAATTAAGTTTAAAATTCGATACGTTGACTTTTAAACCGAATATTTGTATTCTGTTGAGCCCATATTCCAATTCGATTGAACCCATTTTCGGCACAAGCCCAACCCTTTATTCTCCACCTACTGATATTGACTATTGGCTGCGCCTCAGTAGAATCGTAAAACAAACTTCGCTCGTATACTAATATATCATGAGGGCCCCCAGGGTGCAGACTGATGGGTTAAATTTATTGTTATTAGCTGTTACTGATACCATAGATACATTATAATTTACTAATTTACATTAGAACAGCAAATAGCAATGTTTCTGATAATGAACAATTTATAAGTAGATATAGGTACTTATAAACTAAGAGATTTTTTTACTGAACCGTCGCCACATACAGTGGCTTAACTATACCTACCATTTATAATATTAATAACAGCCTAAAATAATACCCTTTTTAGATAAATAACTAATTCTCAAATCATATAAAACTGCACTGAATAAAAACAATAGCTTAATGTTAAAAATAATTTAAGTAATTATATAAAATTCTAATTATTACTTAATATAAAAAACTTCTCTTCAGATATGGCTCTAATTTCGCAAACGGGAGCACAGAACAATTACCAGCTTTAAAATAAAAAAGGATCAAAATCCGTATTGCCAGTAAAAAAATTTGAGGTGACATAATAAAAAAAAACATTAATTTAAATCGAGAACTTCTTCCATTTTTGAAGTCGTTTAAAAAATATTGAACGCTTCCATGTTTCGGAGGACACTTAAAGCAGACGCTCCCAGCTGCTATCTTAATATATAAAATAGTCATGAATATAAGTTATTTTCGTCAGTGCAAAACTCATAACATTTTTTCCAAATTTCTTGGATAGGATAGAAAACGAACGGGATAAATTCGAACAAATAAACCGGTGACAACAATCTCGATAACTAAACATATTTCCAAAATACTATTTGTACCCATTTAAAAATTCCACGTTATAAATATGTGGTTTTTGAAAACACTTTTCGAAAGTCAAACTATGCCATTACTAAATAAATAATAAATATCTTTGGACAACTCACACACAGCCATCTGAACCCAAACTAAGCGTTAGCTTGTGCTATGGTGTACAAACAACTGATAAACTTACATATATACTTTTAAATACATACTTAAATAGATATTTCTTTTACACACCCAGACACATAGAACAAACATTCCTGTTCATCATAGAAAAGTTTGATCTGGGTGGGAATCGAACCCACGACCTCTGGTGTAGTAGTCAGGTTCACTAACCACTAGACCAACCGGCCTGTTAAAGTCACTACTGGACTTCCTGGATTACACCCAGGACCATTGGACTACCTGGTATAACAATGGACTACATGGGCTATCTGGAGTGCCAGGACTGCCCTAGAAAAAATATTCTTACCTTTAAATCCTTTAAGGAGGTACTTATTTAAACCAAGAAAACAATATTGATTTCAGATTAAATTAATTATAATAAATTTGTCATTTTCATCTTCTTTACTGCATTCTTTGATTTATACTTTAAATCTCTACACTGCATACAGTAAGTAAAACTTGTCACTGTATCATTTGATTTTTCTAATAGAGTAGTGACTCTATTCAAACAGAAAATATGAGTTCTTTTTTTGCATGCGAAACAAATGAAATCTGTCAACACAATACCCCTACATATAGAACAAAAATTACTGTCTTTATCCTCACTAATTCCCGGTTTTATACTATTTGCATGAACACATTCTGAAGATTTATTCTGAGCTTGTGAGTTATTTAACTTAAGTAATTCTGATGTAACAGAAACACTAATTGAAGATTCTTCAAATGGTTCTTCTTTCATAGGTAAATTATCTACAATAAAAGAAGTATTCGTCCTACTTGCATCTGTATCCATTTCTTCCATTGATTCTTCTTCTATAAAAAGATTATCTACATTAACAGCAGTACTGGTATTATCTGCACATATATTGACTGCTTTTTCTTCAATTTTTAGCAATTCTTTTATCTTTGGCACTATATTGGTTTGTGAATATGATTCAGTTTCTATTGGGTTATATTCAATTTTGATATCATCACTTGTACAGTCTATATTATCATTTGATGGCTTGTGTGAAGTCCTACCACCCATATCTATATTAGCATTTATTTCATTTATAACACCTTGATCCTCACTCAAATGTAATATTCCTTCAGTTTTCACAGGAAGAATTGATTGAATATCTACTGTTTCTACAGCTCCAGCCTCAGAAGCTGAATCTGTATCTGATGAATCTGATTTGATTATGTATTGCTTTATTGCATTTTGCACATTACATGCTGTGTATGTGGTGCTAGTAGTAAGCTCATCATCACTCTGTGCTATTATTTGTTTTTCAGATACATCATCGCTTTCTAATAGAGGTTTCTTAAAAAATACTTGGTTATATGGCTTTGACGAGCCATTTATCATTTTATTTAGTATGGGCACTGGAAGCCGGCCACAGTTATGTCTTAACTGAATGAATCGACAAGTTGTAGACCAAAATTTACTGTCCTTATTAGTCCGGGCTACTATTTCTTGCATCAGATAATAGCTCTCACTGATAACTCTGTCACTTTCAACTATAGATACATCATAATAAAAACCACCTTGTGCTAATAATGCCAACACATTGTTGAGAAGTGGAGCATGTAGTGTCTTAATAACTTGTGGAGGTCCGAAATCAGTGAAAATTTTAAGCACTTCAATAGATATTTCATACTCATCCATAGTGGTTAAAGGTCTAAGAAAAATATATTTTGTAGCATTGTCTATGTAAAATAGAATAAATCTACAGTCGTGGTCTTCAATGGGTGCTTTAAGGATTTCAATACTGACACAGTCATTAAATGTGTGAGGTACTTTCTGTTGCATTGTGCTTTTCTTACATACATTGCAATTAAGTAAAAAAAATGTAAGACATTTATCATGAATCAAAAACTTTTTCTCCAACTTCTTCATAATCATTTCAAAACTACCATGTTCTGTATTCCGATGAACTTCCACGAAAATATCAAAACATTCTTCATACGGCAATACTTCTATTGCAGTACCAACGAGGACTAATTTTTCCTCTCCATCATTCAGTACTATTTCATACTTCTCAAGTTCCGAATCGGGCAGAAAGTTCAGAAAAGACACCATTTCGTTCGATTTTATTGAAATAATGAAGTAGCTCCTCAGATTTTGTGTCCAAGGACCAGTCATTCTTTTTGGCATTTTAAAGTATTCCTCACATGCTTCCAAATACCTTAAATACACTAGTTCGTAGTTAAATGCTTCGTCTTGTTCATTGGGAAATGATGCTGGTTTAATTGGCACTAATTCCGGCGGGCTTATAGAAGTGCCCGCCATTTTATTCAGTGGTCTTTGTACTATTTTAAATTACCTCAGAACTATTAGTCAATACTGACCAAAACAAGAGCACAATTACAGAACACGGGACTAACGCAAAATAAAACCATTGACGCCATTCCAATAAACTTAATATAAGTGAGTCTTGTCAAAACTAAACTTATTTGTTGTGAACGGAGCGGCAACCTCGCTAGGCTAATCCTGATAACAAACGTCACAATTGTCTCGTCAGTTTGTCAGATCGTTTCGGATTGTCAGTTACAAAGGCAAAGAAATAGAAAGATAGATAAACGAAGTGTTAATATAGCCAGTTCTTACAGATTTTATCAGACATTAACGGGAAAAAAGGTTTATTAAAATTATTCAAAAACACACCAAATTTCCTAACTGTATAGGTAATCGTTGAGGAGTTCCTTTGACTGGAGCCAATTGTGAAGATAGTATCAGCTCATGCTTGCATGCATGAAATATTACTATTAGGGTTGTTTATTAATTACATTGAAAGAGGTACAGAGATATTTAGCGTTATGAATGGGTTTTACCAAATTAAGAAAGAAGAAGTGTTAAACGTCATTTTGACCATACATTCTAGCTTTAAAAGAAATTCCAAAATATGCCATGCTATATTTTAAAAATTGTATTTTTTTTTATTTAACCGATTTTTTGGATTACCATTTAGTTTTGACGGATTTCTGACGGAAAAACTAACAAGCTTAGCGGAATTAAAGTTGACAGTACTTGCACCAACCCATGCTCCTAGTGTATAGTGGAAGATCAGAACTGAAATACCAAAACAAATCACCAATCAACATTATTTTCAAATGTTTATTATCAAAATATCATGCGAAGTTAAAATTTAAATTACTTGCATGTCTAATTTAAACAAAAAAGGGAGATTATTGTAAATAGAAAACACTAAAACTCTACCTTAATCTCTTGAATTTGATCTAAATTTCTACAGCCAGCCGGTACAGAATGAAGCGTTTTTAAGTATCTCTAGGTGTAAGTACAAAGAAGTTCCGTTAACGCTGTAATTATGCACCTATGTGAATGTTTATAATTGAAAGCGCAGAATGTGATTTACGTTATGCACCGTATACATATAACTGTACACATATTGCATTGCAGTACTGTACATATATTTTGCAGTTTCAGGGTTTTTTATTTGCACGTATTATTTAATAACAGTAAAAAATATTACAATCCAAAGCATATTAAACAGCTTTATAAAATTTAAATATAATTTTGCATCAACCAGATTATCAACTGCCAGTTATCTGTTATAGAGATCCTTTTATTATATTTATCATTGCAATCTATAACTGACTCACTTTTGAGCTTAGGTCTCCCCTCACAATGAGGGGTATAAGCCACCATGCTGGCCAAGTGTGGATTGGTGGACTTCACACACCTGTGGGAACTTCACGCAGAACTATCTGGAATGCAGGTTCCCTCATATTGTTTCAGTTCACCATAGAAACTTCTATAGTCAGTGATAATAATTTTTAGCCATCCAGGCTAGCTAGTATACTTTTTTTTAACTTCTGGAAAGTTTTTTGTTTTTGCATGCACTATCAGAGTTAGAAATAATGCAGGTCAACACTATGGTAGGCAATGTCATTGATGCTTTTTTTATAGCAAACAATTTAGCGTTTGACTACAAATTCTCCTGATGGTAAGTTACATTGAAGTCTTAGATGGTATACAGATGATGGATGGTATATAGCATGAATAGACATTAATGAAGTGATATATATCACTTCATTAATGATATATATCACTTCATTAATGTCTATTCATGCTTGACTTGAAGACATTACATTGTAATTAAAAGGTTAAATTAAAAATTAGTTGAGCAACTAATTCCAATTCATCCTTAATGTGTATGCCTGATGAAAAATGAATTGAATTGCTACATTCCTGCATGGATATGAATCTGCAACTGGTAATTCATTGGTGGGAAGGGGATAGGGGAATAAAATTTTGCAGAACCACTAACAAACATATACTATCAAAGTGCTCCTGGTATTTCTGATGTCTATGAGCTATGGTCACATATTAGGAGGTTCCTTTGCTAATTTTTAGGCTGCTGGAGGTAGAAAAAAAATGAAAGTGAATTAAGTATTGTCTAAGGATTTTGAAAACACCTACATTAAATTAATTATTTGAGTATGATTCCACTGAGTAGAGACTTATGTATTGTGAGATTGGCTATTAATTTTTAAATCAGTAACCAATATTAAAAGTAACTTACTGTGGTATTATGATCTTATTGCAAATAATTATGTTATATTATGTATAATATTTAATTTATTTATTCTTGTAGATTTATCTTTTAATGATGTTTTGGCAAAATAAATATTTTTCATTCCTCTTTCTTTCTTTATCAATTTGATTTTCATTATGTGTGATGTTGGTTCCTACGATAAAATAAATATTTTTTTTTCTTTCTTTATCAATTTGATTTTCGTTATGTGAGCTGATGTTTCCTATGATAAAGTAAACATTTTTACTTGGACCGTGAAAAACAAACTTTTATTGCACTTTTTGTTATTATGTCCTTGCATAAATTTTGGTTTAATCTATTGTCAGTAACATTACAAATAACAGCGTCAATTTTCAAATTGGTACTCTGCTAAACGATTTTAATTTTCAGGTTTACAATGTACTATTTGAATCGAATGAAGTTATACCTTATTTACCACCACTTATACATACATTTATATAACCACATCAGCATAGTAAGGAAGAACATAAAAGCCCACCTAGAAAGGCTTCACCAACCTGTGAATATCAATACTATCCAGGTCCTCGAAACCACAACAATAGTGAGACTGCTGTGACAAAACTACATGATTTGACTATATAACTTAATGGCAGTATCTGAGTGTTAGTGATAGTGCGTTAGTAAGTAACAGAATAAAGTGTCTACCTTTAGACGTATGAAGTGCAGCGTCAGTGGATACTTTCTTCATTTTAGTGTAGTAGCAGTTTAAGAGGTGTTATATAATGTTTATTATGTATAATAAGTGCTTACTAATTGAAAAAATGTGCTGAAGAGTTTCTTTCGCTGTTTCTACTCCTCAATATAGCACCTTTCCGAAATGATGGTAGATTAAAAACAAAATGTTGACGTTCATAAGTGCATTTTGATTCCTTACATGAATAATTTATTTTTGAATTTGATTTTGTACAACTACTTGTTAGTCTAGATTGTAATATTTATAAAGTATAATTAAACAATGCATTATTAAAAAATTAGAAATGTTATTTAAAACTGGGTGATTATTATTGAAATTTAATATTACGGTAATTTCCTTGGAGAAATAGATGCTTACAATATTTAATCAATATTTAGTTTCAATTAATTCACTTAAATGGTAAAAGAACTAATTATGTATAAAAATCTCTCTCTGTATTCAATAGAGTTCCTGATATGAAATGGAAAATAGTTTATAATTAAAAAATTGTTATTAAAAAAATATGACTTGTTTATTATTGTATGTGAAATTATAAACTTTAGGTTAGTACCATAAAATAAATACATATATATATTCATATATTATATACATATATTCTGTTGTATCATTTATTTCCAAATAGAAATAGGTATTAAAAAATTGAGATATTATGTTACTATTAATGTAGATATATTTCGGTTGTGAGGGTGGGTTTACATATATCTAAATTCAAATATTTTTAACTGAAAAAAATCATGCATATCTTGACATACAAAGTAACTATAACCAACTGATATCCTAACATGGAATATATTTCTATTTTAAATTTCCTATGTAAAGGCCTTATAGTTGAACTAAAGGAAAGTAAAATCAAATTCAATAAATCTGTTGGGAACAAATTCCGGATGTGGACGTGACCCGTTTAATTGAAAGTGTCCCAGATAGGCTCAGAGAGTGCATACGGAGCAGAGGAGGACCCACGCGATATTAATAAATAACCAGCTCCATATTCTTCTATGGAATGGTTGTGTTTGACATGTTTATTTTTTCCTTACTTTTGTGTAAATTAGCCTAAAAACTGTTATTTTGTGTTTTGCTTATTCAAAATAAACAAATGTTTCTATTATTTCTTATTAAACTATCCCTGAATCACTACGTTTAACATGTGTATTCATAAAAACTGGATATGTGGGGTCAATATTAAATTACAGCAAAAAAACATCGTGTGCCCTATTTTGTTTTGAACAGTTTATATTACATAAAAATAAATTAATACCCCATAAATCATAATAAGACTCTATGTGTCGAGGATGGCATGGAACAAGAACAAATATGTATCTGTCGCATCTATACCTGCCCGCCCCTAAAACTAACTATAATACCTATATTTTTTTGTCGGTAGCATTTCCCTTCCCAGCAAATCCCTAAAATTTGCGCGTATTCCGTTATTTTATTATCAATTTACACAAAGCACGATTGTACAAATTTATGAAATTATGGAATTCCCCTGAGATACTTTGTTCACAGTGACGCGGTAAACCTGGATTGTAAAAGTTTGCTCCAACCACTCAAGGGACCGAATGTCAACTTTTGTTTTGGTTACAGAGTAAAATTTGTACGAACCTCAAATGTCTTGGAAGCTGTTGGAGGGTAAAATCTTTAACTTACTTCGGTACTTACCGTTGAAGTTTTATTGGGGTGTGGGTACACCTCAAATTAAAAGTTTTTGAGGAGTTGGTTTCTCTGTTGTTTATTATATATTTTTTAATTTATGTAGCTCACAACTCAGTGGCTTGGTTCGTTCGTAAATGACAAGCCGAGTTAAGCAAAAGTAGGTACAGTTGGACCGTGTGTACAGTGAGAACTGTGGACGGTAGGGTTAATCTCGAATTAATTATTATATTATACTAGCTTCTGCCCGCGACTTAAAAGGTTCAATTTGACAGTAAAAACCCCCTTAAAAATACAAACAATGTGATAAATGAAGAACCACGATACCGATTTTGTGTTAACTTCACATAAACCATCTACTAAATAGTCCGAACAAAGCCTAAACATTTGGTTTCGGTAGATGAGCCCGTTCTTGAGTTATAAAATTACAACGAAAAGTGGTATTGATTTTTATATATGTATATACAAGGTTACAGTAAAAGTCGTCCTAGATTGGTTAAGGGCGTGGAGTACCCATATTTCTGACTTATTTCACTATCAAACACCCTACTACAAAAACTTAACCTTTTTCGAGATACTCGACTTTTAATTTTTATAGCTCCAACTTTCAAAGTTATGTGCGTATCAGAAGTTCAATATCACTTGCTACAGAGAAGAAAACCACCGTTAAACCGCACTCCTTTGAGTTTCCTATAAAGTTCTCGAAAATATGTGAAGTCTCCTAATACCCTTATATTGTGAAAAAAACAGCTCGAGCCCAGTAGTGGGAGAATTATGGCAGTATACAACCAATGTATACTGTATACCAATTATGGTTCATTAGTAGGCAGACAGACGGACAGTGAATAGGATTAGGGTTGTGTAGGCATCGTATGGATGAAGTAGATTGAATATTATTCGTAACGAACAATTTAAACTGTATCAATCGAATCACTGCACTCGCCTCTTGCCTTTTTCCTGAGTCAGAACGAATGTTGTATCTTTTCCAATGCAACAATCACATGGATACGACTAGGAGGTATTCGTAGTTTTTTACGATAAATATCATAGTACTTGACTACGATCCCACCTGATGGTGAGTGGTTAAGAAGTCTTCGATGGTAAGATGCACTTACTTAGCAAAAGCCTATTCATTCTTGAAGACAATTTCATTGTAGGAACGGGAACACCGAATACCTGTTTAGGTTAGTCGTAAAAAAACGATGGAGAGATACTTTCTGTTGATTACAAATTACATTAATATGCTATATGCTTATCAGTTTTTCATACCCTTCAGTATCTATACACCTATTTATAAACTTTTGTTCTGTCACCCCATATTTCAACATACTCATTTGAGTTCTATCAGCCGACATGAGGTAATATATTGTTGGCATGACTGGAAATTGGTGACAACGGCAGCTTAAGCTACGCACGTACGTCCATCGCTTCTTTCCTGACTGGTTCGTTGATAACATCCCAGCCAGTTAATATCATAACATCCGAGTTATATAAACGTCTAATGACGTCAATGATCACTTAACAACAGTCGACTCATCTTGTTATTGTCATGTCTGTAAGTAAAAAATCGCACAGGAATTATATTTAAGGTAACATAAGAGCCAGTGTATATTATATTAGGTACGCTAGGTTGCGATCACATTTTTTTGGATATTTTTTTTGTATTCATCGGAATGTCCACATTACTCTCAACGGTATGCTTATTTTTCTCGCTTGTTTCGCGCAAGATAGTTGGAAATTGAAAAGAAAACTGAGTAAAGTTAGAGATTTATATCGCGCAAGCTTGGTACAACTTGTACAATATGAATATTTTGATTACCTAAGTAGTAGATATGTATCTGTTTAGCTTTACGTCGCATTCGTTTTATAATAGCTTGATAGCTAGCTATTGTAATTACTTTACCTATACTTTATTATTGGTTCAAATGATTAACTATAAAAAAGCTGACTGCTACATCGAAGGTCGTGGGTTCGATCGCCACCCAGGTCAAACGTTTCTGTGATGAGCAGAAATGATTGTTCTGTGTGTCTGGGTGTGTAATAGAAATATCTATATTAGTATGTATTCAAAAATATATATGTATGTTTATCAGTTGTCTGATCACCATAGTACAAGCTAACGCTTAGTTTGGGGTCCGATTACTATGTGTGACTTGTCCAAAAATATTTATTTTTTATCCTACCTAATATTATCCGTTGACATATAAGAGTTTTATATATTTTACAATTTAATTCAATTTTTAATGGATAAGCAGGTAAATGAGCAGATGCCGCTCCTAATAGTAACTACACCAGACTGAGTTGACACTAACGCTTTGCCATCCAGAAAAGAAGTAAGACACGCGGAGAAGAGAAAGAAGCAGTATATTGCTCAAGCGACCGGAATTAATAACTACAAAAGACCCAATACAGCAACAACGTACTGCTTTAAAACGCGTGATAGAAAAAGAATGAGAAAGCGAAAAAGAAGAGAACTGCAAGGCCCCAGCCGGAACACGACGGATCATTTGGCTGCACGAGGGGATTCAAAAGGCGATTGTCTCACTGTTAATAGGAAGCGATGAGTAAGTGTAATATATATATTTTTTCTAGCGGCTATTTCCACGTGATCACCATATCTACATATGCTCGGTGCAAATTCGATCTGGAATTTTTACTATACAAAATCGTCATGTTTGTATAGAAAAAAATCACATTGAATTTTCACTTAGTATAGGGCATGAATACAATGTTACGTTTATATCTTCGATATACAATCTTTCATCTCGTATTGCAACCTGTTCAAAACATTCGCAAAAAAAAGTAGCCTATTTTTTTCCTCAAATTCTATTCTACCTTTGAACCAAGTTTCATCAAAATCGGTATAGTAGTTTACGAGTGAAAAGGTAACATACAGACACATTTATAGCACTAGTAAAGATGTTATCGTCTATTATGAAAGTTTTTCGTACAGGGCTGAACAAAATACGAGGAAACAATGGCTGAAGTATCCGACAACGAAGTATGGTTGCTGCTGACGCGCATTGTTAAACCTCGGTTCATCTGCTTCTCCAATCTCTATGATAAAAGAGATATGACGTTTGCAGAGCTTATCTGTTTCAGGGAAGATGGTGGAAAATAAATAAAAGGAGTTTTATAGTGCCTACCGTATAAAATGTAGGTACGTATTTGATGTTATGACAGCCGCTGCAAAATAGATAATTTCTGCCCGGGGCTCCGTATGCGTGGGAAGTAAGTTCATAAAAAGTAGCCTATATCTTATTCCAGGCTATATTCTATCTCCGTGTCAAAATTTATACGGAAAAATACAGCAGTTTTTGCGTGAAAGAAGAACAAAACATCCATCGATCTATTCTCAAAAACTCTATCTTCGTAGATCAATTCATTTATAAATCGATAAATATTTAAAGGAAAAAAAAGAATCAGTCAGAAAAAAGAAAAAAAATAATTAACTATGAAAAAAAATTTTTTTTTTTCAACTTTTCCCTAGCATTCTTAATGCTTCATGGTACCTATTTTATTTCTGTAAAGAAATTAATGGCGCGAATTTATCTGAACAAGACTGTCCTTAGAAAGAAAATATTTTTCTTTAATTATCTACTGATGTAGTTAACGATAGGTTTTTCGGGTATATTGAGGGTATTTTAAGATGTTATTTTGGGGTCAATACGATCCTTTCTTGAAGTACGAGCTTTCAAATAAAAAAAGAATCATCACAATCTGTACCGCCAATAAATAGTTATTTACTATCATAATGAATAATGAGAATAATAACTAAAAATCTACTTATCTTATGACGCTCAAAATAACTATTAAACTACTGTAAACTACTGTAAACTATTGTAAACTACAGTAAACTACTGTAAACTACTGTAAACTATTGTAAACTACAGTAAACTACTGTAAACTACAGTAAACTACTGTAAACTACTGTAAATTACAGTAAACTACTGTGAACTACTGTAAAATACTGTAAAAAACGGTAAACCACTGTAAACTACCGTGAACTACAGTAAACTACGGTAAACTACTGTAAATTACAGTAAACTACTGTGAACTACAGTAATCTACAGTAAATTACAGTAAACTACTGTAAACCACGGTAAACAACTGTAAACTACTGTGAACTACAGTAAACTACGGTAAACTAATAGACACGTTCTACCCTTCTTAACAAAAAAACTATTATCAAAATCCGTATACTTAGCAAAAACTTATGAGGTGAAATATATAAAAAAAATCTGACGAATAGAGAACCTCGTACTTATTTGAAGTTGGTTAAATGCGAAAGTAACTTCGTCTCTCTATTACTTCTGTCTTTCTGTTCTTTGACGTCTGAGCTACTGAATCCATTTTAATGAAGATTAGTACAGAGATAAACTACAAAGAACGGGGACTACTTTTAGCCGTAAAATAAGAGGTTTGAAGGGATTCCTATAGCGGATTAATTTGTTTACACGTGGTATGTGCAGAGCGGGCCTTTGGTATAAAGAGTATTCGCAGTATTGTACCTCCTATGAGGAGGTTATTATCAAAGAAGCCACGTGGTTGGGTTAAAAAAAGATTAGATATTTTTATTTATATTTCTAAATCTTAGTTTAATTAATTATATTCGTCTTAATGATTATTCTGTTTAACTGTGAGTTGTAAAAGAAAATTCTTGGGAGTTTCTTGCCGCTTCTTCTACCAAGCCCACTGTAGAAATTTGTTGAAGAGATGACGTATTTTGACTTTCGAATAATGTTCGTGAAAGAATAAATGGATATTGAAGCATGGATTTGTTTTTATTAACAATCATAATTTTCATATAGCTTGACAATATGTCAGGATATATATACATATGTATACTTAATTATAACACACGCGATAAAAAAATATCTATTTTAAAATATATACTCTAACTTAAATAATACTCCGTAAGGGAATGGAATAACTTGCCTACGTCGGTGTTCCCACCTAAGTACAATGTGGGACTCTTCAAGAGAAGAGTGAATAGGCATTACTAAGTTAGTGTGTCCAACATTTTAGACATCATCAGCACTTTGCATCAGGTGGGATCGATGTCACGCATTAACTTATATTAAAAAAAAAATTGCGACCTGAGAGGAACTACGTGTTACGAAATAATTTCATGATTAATTATTTCTTTAACTTAAAAAACTCTCTGGTATTGTCAGTGCAAATTTCTATAATCTGTAGGATCTATACCTACTCTGTGCAAATTTCTATAATCTGTAGGATCTATACCTACTCTATGCAAATTTAATTTGGAATTTTAACTGTCCAAAATAGTTAAGTATTTAATATAGGTACATAAAAAACGTATTACTTATCTATGTGGTATTTACCTATAACATATAATCTATTTTATAATAAACAAATAACACTGTCTATCCGTTTATTAGAAACATAACATAAACTGATTTACATAAGAACCTGTACTAGAAAATTCCACGTAATTTTCTACGCAGAAAAGCGTTTATTTCTAAAATGGATAATATTAAACGAGAGGATAATGAAGTGGTCGAACTAAAGATAATCTGTTGTCAATGTGGGGTGGCTCTTGTGAGGGGAGGATTGGGGTATGTGCTTGGTGATGGAACCAGCGATGAACCACTTCTCTTGGTTCTTTTTCTTTCCTATGTATCTTGTCTATTACTTCGTTCCTGGCAGAATAACTATAGTATTAGATACTCTACTCACTTCGCTTCGGAAAAATTAGTAGCAGAAAAAAGATAGTTATTGTGATATAACTGTAAGTTAGACATATAATATCTGAGATTTATTTCTAGATATTCGTTTATAAAACTGTAGTTAATCACATTTTTAATGACAATAATTTCCGCAACGTATTGTCGTATTTTTATAGGTTTTTGGTACTTTTTCACACGTCGGGTTACATCATAAAACTTTTCATACGGCCCCCTAACGGTTTTGAGAATATTTTATAGCCTTAGTTCATTAGGCATAAAGTAGGTTTCTAATGGTAAAAGAATTTTTCGAATCGGCCCAGTAGTTTCGGGAGCCTGTTTTCCTCAAACAAACAAGCAATTCCTGTGCATAATATTAGTATAGATGAAAACATAGATGCTAGAAAACCGCTATCTAATGGAATATAACCTCACCACTAGTTGTTCAGCGACCGGTAAAACAAGAGGCCCCATTGTCAAGTCCTGTATCTAGAGACAACATTCTGCAATCTTAAACATACAGACCTGATATTGCAAAATCACCTTTACCACCCTACAATAACGTTCACAGCATTTACATTGTATAAATTTGTCGCTGATATAACACACAAGGATATATCTTTCAGTTCTGTTACAGCAAAATAAGCTTTATTGAATGAAAATAAGGTCTATGTTTAGGTTAGTGTGTTCCTCATGTCAGAATGGGACGGTTAAGTACTCAATGTCCCTTTATCTTAGATTAAAAAGGGGGATTTCACTCGGCGACTGAGTTGTTCGTTAGAGGTGTTGAAACACTTGGTGTATACGATATAGTATGGTGGGTTCACACAATGCTGGTACTCAATTATGTTCTTTGTATAAAAGATAAGGATTTTTATGCGTTTGTGACAAAGTATTAGGGTGGTTGAAGTATGACACAGTATTAGGGTTTGGGGTAGTTTTTAGTGATATCTACCTATGTCATCATTACGTCAATCCATAACTGTCTTACTACTGGGCTCAGGTTTCCACTTTCAATGTCACACAGGCCATATATCACCACGCTGGGCAAGTGCGAATAGGTCGACTTCAGGCTTTCGAGATTTTTAAGAGGAACTCTCAGGAGTGTAGGTTTCTTCGTGATGTTTTTCTTCATCTTAACATCTCAGCCTATCACGGCCCACTATTGAGCACGCGTCTCTTTTTTAAATGAGAATATTAAGGCCATAGTCCACCACGCTGGCCAATAGCTGATTACCAGAGTTCACACACCTTTGAGTTTTGCAAACTCCCCGGCATGCAGGTTTCCTCACGATGTTTTCCTTCACCGTTATAGCGAG
>DWJZ01003681.1:0-16576 GCA_018249125.1 Asbolis capucinus
TATAATATAATTTATTATTTTCCAAACAAAATGCTGACGGGCTGCCAAAATAACAAAGATTATCTTTTAGACAAGTCGTATCCTACTAATATTATAAGAGCGAAAGTTTGTATGTTTGTTTGTTACTTCTTCACGAAAAACTGCCAAACCGATTTTCATGAAATTTGGCACATACATAGAGGGTAACTTGGGTTAACATATAGGATAGTTTTTATCCCGGAAATCCCGCGAGATAGGAATTTACGCGGGAAAAACTTCTACGCGTATCGGTATAACTTTTAAACAAACATATTCATATAACACTAACAAATCTGTCTACCCGGAAATCCCGCGGGATCGGGAGTTACTCGGTTAAAACTCCTGTTAGTACGAAGTAGCGGGTTCAGCTACTAGGGACTGAATAGTTTTCTCTAAGGAACATGGGACCAAAATGAAACGAAGAATCCTCCTGCACTATCTCCCTTTCACTCTGTTTAGTGCATATATTGTGCTCCTGAGTTTAGTAAAACTTTTCCCAATTAAAGAATGACATCCTATTAATATTATAAATGGGAAAGTTTGCGACGACGTATGGATGTTTGTTACTCCTTCACGCAAAAACTATCGAATAGAACTGAATGAAATTTGGTAAAGGGATAGATTATACTCTGGAATAACACATAAGACTACTTTTTATCAACATACCACGCGGGCGAAGCCGCGAGGGGACTCTAGTTTCATATAAAAATAGACCGACTTCAAATTACATCAACTGGTAATAAAAGTAGAATAATATCAACACGGTCGAAGATACATAAAAACGTATTATTAGGGACATAACTCATGAACCACATATCTATAGCCACGTGACAAATCTTCATAAAAAAAATCATAAAAATCGTTAAACACAAAGGTACGAATATGAGTTTACAATAAAAAAAAAAGTTGAATTAAGAATCTCTTCCTTTTTTGAAATAGGTTATAATCAAAATATAAATATATAAAATCAATACTACTCCATGGGTGTTCTATATATACGCCCATATTATGATGCTAAACTGAAACATAAGCCAAAATTCGAAATATTGGCCGAAACTGGCCGAAAACGAAACAAAACCTCCGGTCGGACACTATTATCATTAAATATTTAAAATATTCAGGATGTACCCTCTAAATATAATATTTAATCAAAAAACTTACCTCTCTCCAATCTCATATCCATCTTATTAGAATTTGTTTGTACTCTTATCGGTTTGGATGGATTGTGATGGTCGTATAAAGTTTTATGAGCATCGGTTGAGCCGGCACGGCTGTAAATAGATTTTTTTTTTTATTTAACTTAAGTATTACAATAATCGGTATCGGTACTACAGTAATCGGTGGTACGTGTTGTAAAAGACAGACAAAGTTACAAAGAAAATAGGGAACGGACAGTGAGTAGGTGAAAAAGCACTCATTGCCATTTTAGATCAACCAAGTTAAGCAACAGCAGGCGTATTCAGTGGGATGGGTGACCGCTAATGGCAAAATCTTAAGCGGTTCAGTGCCTCAGAGAGCACGTGAAACCTTCCGTCGCGAGTGTTATCATTAACTTCGTTAAGCCATATCAGAGACAGAAAACAAAACATTCTAAAAATTTGGGTTAGCCTCTAACCTCCACCAATCTGCAGTGGGACGTGATGGAGAATGCTACAGACCTCCTCAGCTACAAGAGACCTGTACTCAGTTGTTGGCCTTTAATGACTTGTAGTCAGCTAGTATAATCAACCAAAAGTATGACACACAATGCATAAGGCCTGATAAAATCTAAACAATGTACCTGTATAATGTGAAGCAAAATATTATGCGGACGGACGACTATAAAATTTGGCACAGTTAAAGTTTATATGGAGAAGGAGTGCAGAACACTAGTATGTTATTTAATAATGCATTGAAAACGAATTAAATATTTAATTAAAAACAATAAACACACTGACATTTGGCAACTTGACTACTTTTAATGTAAATGACTTCTTCTATGGTTGAATTCAACCGCAGACGGGACCTTAAGTAGTAATAGAATAATAAAAACTTACCCTTGATCTTTTTGCAAATCAGTAACAGAGCTTTGGGGTAGGATGAGCAATCCCGGTTGAGAAGTAGACGACTCGGAGACCGACTTTTCTGCAAGGACGTTATTAAGTCTGTTGCGCTGATTTTCAGGATGTCTGAAAGAGAATATTGTATCAAGCTTTTATAAAAATATTTTAATATAGTGTTCTAGCTGTGCCTGTCATCAACCATGTGTCCGATCTGTATCATTTTGGTATTAAACCCTTTTCTAGAGAATTCTGAATAACGTTGCTAATGACATCAGTGCTCTATCTCCTATTATTTCAATCTATAAAGGACAAACAAACAAACATTGATGTTTATATACATATAGATGGGCAAAGGCGTTTATTGCACTGTCAGTCAAACTACAACCTATTAAATTCAATTTAATTGTTTTATATCATTCTACAGGCCAGTTGATCTAGTGGTTAGTGAACCAGACTGCTACACCAAAGGTCGTGGGTTCGATTCCTATGCAGGTCAAACTTTTCTCTGATGAGCAGGAATGTTTGTTCTGTGTATCTGGGTGTAAATATGTGTATAAGAATGTATTTAAATATATACATATATGTTTATCAATTGTCTAATCATAGTACAAGCTAAGGCTTATTTAAGGGTCAGGTGTGAGTTGTCCAAAGATATTTATTATTTGCTCTCATAATTTTACATTGGTCCCGACTTATCTGTATGTATAGAGAAATTCTTGTGTATATAATATCCTATAACGTTATTGGCTAATCCTTTAAGTTAGAATAGTTTAATTTAGCTATATTTTACACTTAACACTTGGTTTATCAAATACTATGTATGTGTAACTACCCCACACATAGCGATAGAAACAACCTCAGCAGTGGGACAGTAATGGGTCGCATTGATATTTCTATAGTATAGTATACTTCTATAGTATTCATTTCTATAGTATTGTAACTTCATTATTGTATTCACTCCATCATAAACACTCTGGACTTTACTAAAATCTAACTTATGTTACACGCCAGGGCTTGAGGATCTGGTGCCCAAATAACAGGCTGGATCCTAATTTAGGCACCAATAATATAATTTATATCTTAAAGATGTTACTGATATTATACAGTTCTGTTAAATTTTAAAAAAACTAAAAAAATATATGCCACCTTTCAAGACTAACACAGTTGCCGATCTCAAAAATATCATTCCATCTTAATATCTCATTTAAATTCTCTTAAGATTCTTAATTAACCTGTCCTGTGCACTCTGCTGCTTCTTAGACTCCAGGATTTCCTCTCGCCAGTTGGTCGTGGTGGAAGTGGAAGGGTGATGTGTCAAAGGTTGTACATTCTCAGTATTTCGCCCCCGGCGCCGCCCAGTCTTCTTCCGCGAGCGCCGCCCGCCTCCGGCCGCGCCTTCACCCGCGCCCTCCGCACTCCCACTCACAGTGCTGGGCGTGGGTGACTGACGTCTCCTCTCCACGCTCGACTGCCGCCCACTGGTCCAAGCTCCATTGCTTTTTTTCTAAAATAACAATTGTAATTAACTAGCGCATGCCCGTAGCTACGTGTGCTTGAAATAGTTTTCATGCATTATTTCATCCCGAGGATAAAAATTCTAAAATAGTAGAATAATGTCTATTTTTTTCGTAATCACAAAGTTTCATAATTAACTTTGACAATGACAAACTTTCTAAAAAACTTTCGTCTGCTTTAACCCCTTAAGGAACAAAAAAGTTTTCTCTGATAAAGGGTGGCCTATATCCTTACCCTTCCCTCTCCCCTAAACTCTGGTCTAGCCCTATACAAATGTTCATTTAAATCGGTTCAGTAGTTTAAACCTAGCATTTGATTTGAGAAAGCACAACCATAAGACAGAGTTGCAGATTTATAATATTAGTAAGGATTAACAAATTCGCCC
Organism: Asbolis capucinus; assembly: GCA_018249125.1. NCBI lineage: Eukaryota > Metazoa > Arthropoda > Insecta > Lepidoptera > Hesperiidae > Asbolis > Asbolis capucinus. Next base: position 3,961 of record DWJZ01003681.1, read on the forward strand.
CATCTTAAATAAAAAAATCTCCGTAAAAAATCTCAGAAACCTGTGATGCAGCAGGCCAGTTGGATGACTTAGAAGCTGGTATCCTGAAACCATCACTGTCCTTGGGACTGTGGGCGCGGTTGGTAGACGTGTCCCTGCTGTTACACTGAGACACAATTCTTCTGAAAAACCAAATCAGGATATTGAAATTATGTAGTACAGTAAGAACAGTGGAACACTGGTAATCCGAAAAACGAGGGCGATGTCGTATTATCGAATATGTCGGATTATAGATACGGAATACTTTGAATAAGAGAACCATGTAAACCGACAAATTATAAAACAAAACGATAGGCGTGTCGGATTACAAAGGCCTCCTCATTAGACAGGGTCCAGATTACCATGGCTCCACTGTGCATAGATTGTAAAAAAATCAGGCGAATGTTTCACGCTTTAAGCATAACATAGCAGACTGGTCCCTTGATGAAAACTGATCACGGATACCCATGCCCATTAAGCAAATATAGTTCCTGAATATTGGTGCTATTCTATTACATTAGTGCACAGAACTAGGGGCATCCTCAATACATTGCCAGATAAGAATAATCTGATGGATCTGCTTTTTGAAGGACCCCATATCATAGCTCAGAAGTAATACTTATGTTATTACTTTGGAATATAGTTTTATTACTGCTGTATGCCCAAGATGGAGAAAAGTGCCTCAAGAAAGGCAGCAATGGAAGTTGTTAGAGGATATCTATGCCGTGAGGCACACTGAGCTAAGGGACGTCTTACAACCTTACCGCTCAAAATGAAAGGCTATACTATTATCATAATGCAGACAGAAATTTAAATTACCTAAGTCTTAAATATCACAAGAGTCATACCTTTCTGTACTCTGCTCTCGACTGTAAGACCTCAGTGACCTCCAACGGTCAAGATCATCTCTGCTATTCCCAATAGTTGAAGATCTATTGCTCTTGTGGCTGTCACGTCTTTCCCTTTCTCGTTGCTTCAAGCTTGATAATATAGCTTCTTGTTGAATGCTTACATTACTGTCCTTTCTACTTCTCTCAGACTCATAATGTACGCTTACATTGCTATCCCGCCTGTGTCTCTCTGGTTTTTTTTCTGAGTTCCGATGTCCTCTGCTTGAGCTCCTGTTCATAAAATCAAAGTATTTTACCTATGTTCAATAATGGTATAAAAACTGCATATGGATGTATGGAGTGGATATTAATTGATGAACAGCTTTGTAAACAAGTTGGTAGTAAGTCATACATGGTGAGAGGTCCCACGTCTGAATACTAGATGGAGATGTCATTTTTGTGATAGATAATGCTTTAGGTTATGAGTATTTGTTTATTGTGTTATTTCTGCTATGCATAGCACAGGGAAATCTAGTACTAGGGTATAAATGTGAGTCTTTTAAAGAAAATTCGTGTATGCCAGCCATTATACGCATATGAGAAAGCATTACAAAAAAATTATAAGTCTCATAGCAGTCTTAATGTAGTCAAAAATTATTACAGAAGCTTGACTTACCTCTTATCTCTACGACGTGACTTTCCACTTCTTTTGGACTCACGAGTTTCAGCTGGCTTTGCCTCTTGTGATATACTAGGTTGAATATTTTGAGAGAAACTAGCTGATGCTTCACACATGTCATCGAGTTTTATATTCTTCTCTACTTCCTCAGTCCAGTCCTAAGACCATGAGCTTTTTAGATAGAATTCACATATATAATTAGATCAATTTAAACCAACTTTCACTTACCAAGTTTGTCATGTCAGAAAGATTAGTAGAGATATGTGAAATGGATTCACTATCATTCTGAGGGTCTTCCCTACTCTCAACCTCCTTGCTATCATATGATTCTTCCTTGCCAATCCCGTTATTAGGTACTAAAATAAAAAAACTCATTGATATGATTTACATAGTAAACTATGGAAGTATTAATTAACAAGCAACAATTTAAGCTACAATTAAATGTTCTTATAGCCAAGTAAGTAGGATGGGTGCCCACGAGAGGCAAAATCCTTCTAAAAATTTTAATACAAGGAAAGCAGTGTGTCCCAGTTTTTGTCCTTTAAAAGCAGTATGTTAGCAAAATTAGAGATGTTTGGATAGTTTGAAAACTTCTCATATTTAGATTAACCACTAACCACTCTACCAATCCACATTGGAGCACTATGGACATTCTATGCAGTGCTCAGTTATGATCTTTGCTCAAGTAATAAGGCATTAAAGACCAATGCCTTTATGTATGCAATGCCTAATGCATTAAAGATCAATGCCTTTATGCATGCAATGCCTAACGCATTAAAGATCAATGCCTTTATGCATACAATGCCTAATGCATCAAAGATCAATGCCTTTATGTAAAAATCTTAAACACATACCATTGATCGAAATTTCACCTTGCTTATCATGTATAGTTTGGTTTGGAATACAGTTTTCATCAATATTTTTATCTTCTGATATACTAGAGTCATACAAATTCAAGTATGAACTGCTCGGGGTAGATCTCCTTGAACTTTGAACATCATTGCTTCTCATATATGAACTTAAGAATTTCTCCCTATCGAAATGTTCGTTGTCCCTTAACCGACCTCTTCCTCTCGATGGCAATGTTTGGGACCAACCAGTGTTCAAACTATGAAATTGACTTGGATTATAGGCAGATTGACTCATATTATTGACATTATACCTATCTCTATTTAATTGGTCAACACTTTCAAAACTGTGGTGACCAGATTGTTCTAAATATTTTTTTCGAAATCTTGGAGGTATATTTTCTAAATTTATCATATGTTTTGGTCTAGTATCTGTGGGATAGCCTGCTGAATTTCTTCGTCCTGATGGTGGTTTTCCACCTGATCCAGACTTTTGTTGCCCTGCCCAAGTTTCCATACTTCTACTATCACGATTGCGGTCTACAGATCTATTTTCTGCTAAAGAATGAGCTGGAGAAATTGATCTGCTTTCTGAAACTTGCCTATAATTTCTATTAAAATTGATATCATTATTGGTTCCATCTTTGTAGTGATAATCCCTTCCAGAGGCACTCCTAGAATATGACCCTGTACCACTCGAACCGTGTCTATCCTGTTTATTGGACATTCTTCTGGAGCTGTACTGGTTGTTATCACCCCTTCCTGGCAACTTAGTCTGCCTATCGATGTCAGACCCAGATTCTGCTGTTCTAGCCACATACAGTTGTTGCTCTGGCTTTTTATACCGACTATTTGTTGCAAGCTGATCACGAAAACTGTCACTTAAAATCTCACCATTCAGTGAATGTTGGGAACCGTAAAAACTGTTGTCTCGTACTCTTTGACCGTTTTCTAAATCATATTGATCCATCTTAGCATCCGAGCCATATCTAGATCGTCTGAGAGGACCACTACCAGGCTTGTACAACTTTTGTTGTGGTTTATTTTTCCTGTAATCTTTATAATCATCATCCATAGTACCATTAAAAGAACCACTAAAACTACTTTAAAACCATATCATATTTCTAAAAACAAGAAACTGTAAAACGAGTACTGCACAACAAAATTAAAAGATGCTCTTTGAATAAAATTACGAATTTTGTATGAATACTATTGACTATTGACATACAGGTTATGTTAAATTTTTTACTATATAATATCAAAATAAGATAAAGCCGATTAAAACATTTATTAACTTAACGGACAAAGACTATAATTTGCCTTAAAGACATGCAATCAAAAATTTAAATTCATTAAAAACAATGCATCAATTTACGTTTAATGTCTTTACAATATTATGTCCACAGATAAAGTATAACCACAAATGTAGTCAATTTTAAAAATGCATCACAGGTTATGTATTGAGGAAAATAATACACAAATTCATAGACTATGTCATAATTATACCTATAGCATGTTCATCATAGATGTCACACTGAAATTTGTTATACAAATCATGATGACTCATCTCATCCGTTGGTTATAAACGATGTACTCTTTGGCCTCTTCGACGATTACAAACATTTGGTTATCGCTATAAATTACGGTGGTATACATTCTCCATTTTAGTCGCTATTCGGTGAATCCTTTTACCATAGAGTTCTAGTTTCTATTTATAGATTTGTTACGATTTCGAAAAAAGTTTCTATTTTATATATTTAAAATATCTAAGCTGCGAATGCAAGCGCAGACGCACTATTGGAGCATTAATAACGGAAAAAAGTAGTAGAAGGAGATAGTCGTAGTCTATCAATTTATACTAATTAGGCAACACTATTATTAAAATGTCAATTTTAGAAAGTGGTCTTGTCTATTAATATACGGCGACTAGATATATTTGATACACACCCACAGAACTACTTTCGCTTAATTTTAACGTACTAAGTATCAACCAAGATAAATCTATCTATGTTTTCAACTGGCAAGTTGCAATGGGTTCCTAACCCGTGGCTGACGTTTAAACAATTTTATATTTTTAAGAAATAGAAATTGTACAGTATATTTTAATCTTAAGTGTAATATCTGTGTTTATTATTACCAATTATTATTTAATATTGTTCATGCTTATGAAATAATGTCCTTCGAGTACTTGCCCGTGGCCGAAGACGAAAATGAAGAACCCATAGAACTTCCGATAGAAGAAGATGGAACTTTAATGTTAACAACAGTTTCCGCGCAATTTCCTGGGTGTTGTGGTCTTAAATATCGACATCCCGAAACAAAAAGCATTCGCGGCATTAGATTAAGAGAAGGTCGGTTGTATCCGCCGCCAGAAGGATGGGGTAATCAGTTGTACATCTGCAGCTTTCCGAAAGAGAATAAACGCAAATGCGGTGAAAATTCTGAAATCAGTTCATCAAAAAACAAGAGAAACGATAATCTATGCTCCGATTTAATAGTACTAGGTTTGCCATGGAAAGCCACCGAACAGACTGTCAGGGAGTATTTTGAGAAATTCGGAGAAGTACTGATGGCTCAGCTCAAGAGGGATCCTAAAACGGGGATGTCGAAAGGTTTTGCTTTTATCCGATTTTCATCCTATACGTCTCAGATGAGAGTTCTGGCACAGAGACACATGATTGATGGCCGATGGTGCGACGTACGGATACCCAACTCCAAGGAAGGGTCTGTGACATCCATGCCCTGCAAAGTGTTTGTGGGCCGCTGTACTGAAGAGTTGACAGCAAACGATCTAAGGGAATACTTCTCTCAATTTGGAGAGGTGACAGATGTCTTTATTCCCAAGCCATTCAGGGCATTTAGTTTCATTACGTTTTTGGATCCGGAAGTAGCACAAAGTTTATGCGGTCAAGATCACATCATTAAAGGGGTTTCTGTCAATGTGTCTAATGCATCACCCAAGCAAAACAAAGGTGGGGCCAATCAAAGGAACTTACCTAGCAGAAATTATGAGGAAGGGCATCCACACAACGCATCTAACAACAATTCCTGGAGCAGCCGTAACATGGATATGGTGAACATGCAAGCTTTGGGTATGTCTGGTCAGCATGGTCAGACAGCGGTGGCTGGTGGGGGTGGGCAGGGTCAAGGCGGTAGCATGCCCTTGGGCATGGGAGGCCTACCAGTCAACCAGGCATTAGTAGCAGCTGCTTTGAACCAAGCAGCAGGTTGGGGCTTGATCAACAATATACCATCTGGAGGATCAGAGCAAGGTGGCTTTGCTGGTCCTGCTTCATCGGCACCGCCAGCACCTCCCAACTTTTTGTCATGGATGCAACAAGGTAATTCTGCTCAGGGACCTTCTAGTCAGTGGGGACAGAGGCACCAATCCCAAGGCCACTCCGTTTGATCCAGTGTCTGATTGATAAGCTCACAATAATCTCTGTGATTGTAGCGAGAATTAGATAATTATTATTTGTCTATATCTACAATCCAAATGGGTTGTTCTGATGATGAGTGGTTTATCTGTGGTTTGCTGCTGATGTTATTTAATTTATTATGGCATTGCTTGTGTTTTGTTGTTTTTCTTGAAACCTTTATTGTTATAATGGTAGTTAAATGGATCAGACATACATTTGAAATGTAGATAGTATTTATGTTAAAATATTGAAATAATTGTTGGTGTGCTTTTTTCTTCGTTCAAAGTAATTTTATTTTATATAGTGTTTAACCCACTAACTATGCAATGTAGTATAGAGCATTATATCAAAGTGCTTTTCTGATCAGTAAAGTTTGACAAATTTTGACATATTGTATTGCTTAGCTTATTTTATATTTAGAAAATTTTCATGATTGCCACACAAACACAATTTATTCAGTGATTTGCAGTTTTTGGGACACATGTAAAATGTAAATATTTGGATGTACTCACTAGGAGCTATAGCCCTAACGTTGGAAAGTGTGAACTCGTAAAGTTTCATAACATGAAATTTTGTACGACAATGAGGTCTTGCGGCACTGCTGAACAAATATACAAGATTAGGATGTACAAGTAAGTACCTTAGCAGAGCAATAATTTGAGGAGTAAATGTAAGTCATTGAATTTTTTGTTGACGTAATGGATTTGAATTTGATATTGTGTTAAAGAAAGTTATATTTACAATATTTATTATGAAATGTAACTGAACATCCTCAAAACTGTAAGTACCTATCATAGTTTAAGTGTACTGTGCTTTTGTACATTAATAGGTATATGTTTTTACAACAGACTGTTGAAAGTTCATACGTGTATAGAGAAAATAGAGGTCTATTGATTGTTATCATTGTTTATCAAATAATGTTGATTATATTATAAATTTATTATGTATGTTTCCTCGGTATATGTGGCTTAAAATGAGGATAGATGTCTATTTTTGACGAAATAAATGGCTAGAATATTTTTGTGACTAAGCGTGGAATTGTTCATTGAGTGGGTACCTAGTTCTAGATTTAGATCAACTACTGTAATAAAAATGTACACATAATTTAAGAGATGCCTGTACAAACATTGAAGACTGTAAATACTACTCAAAAGTGACACTGAAGGGATACAGTAGTATGCATTGTCAGCGGTATCCATGTGCGACCTATAATGATTCAATATTTGTAATTAATGTATTCAATATAATATTTGGTTTAGATTGAAGTATAGCGGCAATACGGTGACGTCATTGATAGAATATTCTAGTATTTGCATTACTAAATATGAGCATATACAATTTACCTACTCTATTAAATGCCTTGGAAAACAATACAGTTAATAATGGTCTCCCGTTACAAATTATATTTATTAGGTATCTATCCCTTAGATAATTATATTGAATCATTAAAATCTATTTGGTTACATATGAATAACATTTTTTTAATAGACGATGCACTGATAAGAGTCCCCAGGCAGCTGGTACTAGGTGCTTTTGTACATAAATATATTTAGATTTGAATTTTTAATCTCTCTTATACATACAATACACAGCTTTATATCATTCCTTTAAATTTCAAACTATTTTTACATCCCCCTATTACGTCCTTTAATCAATATTAAAAGATTATTACACAAGTAGAATTAATGTACTATTTTGTATGGTTTTGAGTTAGTGCTGACATTAATCTAAATTACAGTTCTTGTTTCTTTAATCTTATAGATTAAAATGTTCAAGGGACCTACCATTTACAAATGTGTTACAAATTACGTAACTACAATAATTAAACTAACAATTTTGTAGGTACTACTGTGGCCGTTGAGTCTAAATTTCAAAGGACAATTAGGCTGCATAAAGTCCACTTATTAGAAATAAAGTTAGTATTCTTACACTTCTTAACATGTATCTGCTGTTGAAATAGAAAATAAATAATATTTTTTTCATTAATTCCAATTAAATACTACTTCTTTATCTTTCATTTAGTTTTTTGGATGCATCACATCATGAAAAAATATTTAATATACAAATAATTGTCTTTGTTTTATTACAGCAGGTCAGTACACAACTTTGTCAAATGAAATGTTTTTAGTAGGCCCTGGACTAATGCACTACAGGGATACATTTTTTATTATACGTATTTAGTTAAAATTCTACACATTAGCATATTAGGTACCTTTGTATTAAATTATGTGACCAGTATTGTACAAATATATCACTAGATAACATTTTGTTCTAAATTGCTCCCATTTGAGGTATAATAATGTATTTCACAGTTAACTACCGCCTACAACGGTATGTTTAACTACTGTATGTATGTTTGTATGGAAACTTTGTTTTCCTCATCTATTTATTTGATATTGTTTATTTGATATAGCTTAGGTGCCTAATAAATTCCGTATTTTTGCCTCTATGGATCTGTTAGATTAAATCCATCGTTAGAATAGGCCAGTGACCCGAGGGGCAAAGGTAGAAATGTAGTTATGGCATTTATTAACCACAAAATATTTGTTTTGGAAAAATTTGCTTTATCATAATTTGACTTTAATTATTTGATCAATTACAAAAACATATATCAAGAAAATAAAACTTATATGAAGTAGGCGATATTATATTAACTGTAAATATATTTATTATGACTGATTCAACTATCTACAAAATTTGAAATATTGAATGTACATTGTACAAGTACCTGCGACGAGCGTTACACAAATACTTGGTAAATAACAGTATGGGTACTCTTATCGTGTCATTGTAATTAGATTGCACTGTCAAATTTAAAATATATTATATTGTATGTAAAACTGTTTAATAGTTTGTGTTGTGTAAAAATATAGGCGAAGTATTTCTTTACTGTTACATAGAGTGTGAATACCAAACATATTTTTGTATTGAAAGTATATTATCTACAGTGTCTGTTATTTATCTATTGACTTTATAATAGTCACTATTATTTATTGGCTATATATATATAATAAATATCGTTTATCGCTAAGTTTAATTACAAATAATTTCTGCTTGGAAATAATGGTTGAAAGATTTTGTTGTAATACTCCAACTATGTTTTGAACAGGGTTGATGACTATTTTTCAGAACTTCATAACTTTAATGCAACAAAATAACTATTATCGATTAGTATTTTTTTTAATTTTCGTACTTTGGTTGACAGTAATGGCCTAATGGTTACTATTTCAGATAATGGAAATTATTTTATGTTTAAAATTACATATTTCGTAAAATAATTCTATACAAACTTTACTTATACATTTGCTATGTATCATACTTTTGATCAGTTTCTTTCTACGACTTAGGTATTAGTATTTGAATCTAAAATAGTCATCATCTCCGCTATCATATTTTTATCTTATTGAGAAATTAAATATATCTATTTAAAATGGTCAAAGTTCTATAGAATGTACCTATCTGTGATGCGAAATGATAAAACAATCCATACATGTATGTACATTAGTATATTGAGATAATTCCGAAAATGATAAAACTTCATTTAAAAAGTCAGTTATTTTACCTTCTCACAAAAACTAGCTAATTAACTATATTTAAGAAGTTCATTAAATATAGTTAAGACGTATCTATGACTGTAGTCAGTTAACTATGGTCATAGATACGTCACCGTTTACTGAAAATTATCGTTATTCGGAATTATGTCAATCTAGCTTACCTATATATTTAAAAATATTCTAATTTCTTAGTTTTCCTGTTAAAAGATTGTATAGGTACTTCAAGAACAGGACAAACAATATTTGCGTGGGATTCTATATTCAAAATGATACAATCAAAATGTTAGATACTTTCATTACTAATAAGTAACAGACATGTTTATCTAACGTAGCAAGATGTTATAATAGTTTATAAATCGAATTATCGTTACCAAAAACATATATTTTTAAACTTTTATTTTATTATTTGTCCGCGGATAGTGAAATATTGCTATTGAGAACGATCCAAATCTATAGAGACTTACAATAAACAAAAAGTAATTTGTCCCCCAGGATTCAGGTACAATCAGTGCCTAAAAGGAATGTACTTTAGCTAGATATAGAATTTAAATAAATTTAAAATTGTGCAATATTCTTTAAAACACAATTTACAATCAATAAATAAATTCACAATAAATATTATTTTATCGCGAACTCCTTATTTATAATTTCGTACAAATATTTCAGTTATATTAGGCTATTTTCAATAGCCAAAAAAATTCTCGGCAGGGTCTTAAAAAAAAAGCAATGTCATTCAGGTAGCGATAAAGAGGAAGATATTAAAAAAAGCCATATCCACGGGCCTAATAACAATACAGTTGTCACTGAAGATTTTTATACATGTAAGGGACAACATACTTTTATGTTGCTGTAAGTCCACTCTGTATATTTGGTGTATAACCGATTGGGGTACCTATTCTATTTGTTGTGCAGTGAATATAGATGTAACTTATTGCAGGGCATGGTTTGACTTGTATGGTTTTAGCTTGATTTTGTTTGTTTATTAACGTTTTTACTATGGTCGTTTTGGTTCTAATAATACACGTCCTTAAGGTGTTTGTGTGTCAGGACATAGAGTTATGAATAATTTCATATGTAACGAGTCAATTTGATTGAATAGAGAGTAGTAATTTATTAAATTATGTGTCCCATCCCACCAGAGCAGTGTACAATGCCTTCAATAAAAAAAAAACTTATTTTATTTTTAAATTTTGACATTGGCTTTATCAGCAGCCTTAGTTATTTTTAAGAAACGAACCCAATATATTGATAATATTTTTACATAAAAAAAAATTTAAATTACCGGTATTATAATCATGTTTTTTTTACAATAATCGTACATCGCTGGATGCCAATCTGCTTTCTAGTGGTGTGTTATGGTGGGAAGTGCAATGTTAATCATTATTTAATTGTGAATTACCGACAATATTTGTTGCATTAGCACACTCATTATTTTAGCAAGCAATATATTTAATGACATGAGTTTAGACATTCTTTACATGTAACTACAGATAATTTTATTTATGGACCGAACTAATTTTCAATAGAATCAAATAAACGATTTTTGTTTGGAATGTCTTATAGCACAGATTATATTGAATTTAATTAATAGTTATTTTTGTTGTAGTAAATCATTGAAGTTTATTGAATGTAAAAAAAGAAATCATTTCAATTTTAATCGCTTTTATCAAAAGCTTCCACACTAAGCACTATCAGATATTTTATACTAAGACACTTGTTATAGTGAATAATCTGTAGTAAGTCGTATTTATTTGTCTTCCGTTGGTATAGAAATAATTTTTAAAATCGTTTCATTGTACGGTATACCTACCCTGTACTGTGCTACGTAGCTTTTATTAAATTTCGCAATAAAGTTGTGCCTATAAACAGAAATGTACCTTCCTATTAGGTGTTCTATTTGTTAGATATTTGATCATCTTTATTGTACTAATAAATGTCGAAAAAAGAAATTTCGAAATACATGATGGTAAAAATCATAAAGTATCCATTGTATTTTAAACTTAATATTTCATGTTCCCGTAATATTCCTATTGCAAAATCGTTGATCATATATTTTCTAAAATCGAACACAGGATCGGAAGGTGTATTGTTTTATACTGTTTAACACATCAACGACTACACAGCCTAGAAAAGACGCCTCATGTGTTTTACTAAAATTTGGACAGAGCTTGACAGTAAGAGACGAAAGCGCGCGAAATAATGCATCGTGATTGGTGGATTGCGCCAATCAAATCTCTTGGCCAATACATCGCATATATAAGATCGATTAGTGTAACTAACGTTATTTCAGATTGTTTAATAGGTTATGTAGTCGGTGAGTAATTTTACAACAATACATCTCAAGATTACTAAAGACGTGCTTACTGTGGTTGTATATAATAATGAAATCACACATTTTAGCAAAGTAATTTAATTATGTTTTCAAGCGTGCGATGGCTTTAATGAAAGGGATGCTAACATCATACATTATACATTGTTTAAAATATATTAATATGTCTACAAATTATAAATGTATAGAATGAATTACATTTTGCACTTATTTTGTCACTAGATGACTTGCAAATGTTGTACAACTGTATTGTGAAAGTTTTAAGACAATTCTCTACACCAGTTTTATTGATTCTATTGAATTAAAAATTTGTCTCTGCATTGATTTTATTGAATAAAGTACTTAAAGCTCTAAGGACAAAATTAATTTTGTTTTATTACAACAATAAAAAAATCTGAAGTGTTATTAACCAATATTACATGTATGTGTTATAGTACATTATGATACGACTGTGCTAAATTATTGTTAATTACGAAGGAGTTAAAGGCGCGAACCGTAAGCGAGCACGATAAGAAGATCAAAACATACGCGTGCCATAGGAAGTTTTTCAACACATTTGCGAAAAAAAAAATGCTCTTCAAGTCGATACTTTCAGTATATTCTATAACAAAACTGCAAAAATCTAAACAACTATGTAAGAAGTAACTTTCTTAGAAAAAAGTATCTTTCAACGTATTCAAACTTTATCCCCAAAGCAGTACAATTCAGATTTGTGAAACACGATTTGCAATACACCGGTATGTTTTTAAACGAATATCGCCGCGGATATTAAACACATTTTAAACGTAAACTCACGATTAAATTAATTATAATTGACACCGGTCAAGAGCGTTCTTTCTGTTTCTCCATGTGTTCCTTCCTTTTTCCTACCAAGCAACGTGTTAGTGGTGGTCCCAAAGTGGTGGTGTTAATGAGCCCCTATATAAATTGCTTATTTAG
>DWJZ01003682.1:0-16575 GCA_018249125.1 Asbolis capucinus
TCAGTTATCTGATCACCATAGCACAAGCTAACGCTTAGTTTGGTGTCAGAAGACCGTGTGTGAGTTGTCCAAAGATTAAAATAAAAATAATTAAAATTAAAAAAAAAATTATCAACGGATTTGAAATTAATTGAAAGCACATTATTAGGGATAACTCAAAAACTACTCGGCAGATGTCACTCAAATTTAAATGAAAATTCTTCAGAATTGGCACACCCTGTAGAATGTTACGAGGTTACAAATAAAAAAATACAAACGAATTGTGAACCTATTTTATTAGTCTATTAAAACTTCACGTCGCTCTTCTTAACTTAAATATTTTTATATCTGAGAGCAAAAAATTACGACAATCCTCGCTAGTGCAATTGCTTGCAGTAATATGCAAAGGATTCATTGAATTTCGGTGTTGATATACAGGCAAAATTGTAAAAAATAGGTTTTTTTTAAATACACCTAATTATACAAAAAAATACCTATTTTTTTGTAAGCTGAAACGTATAATTATATTAATATGAAATTATAGTAGATTAACGAATTGTCTACGATGATTCTTCTTTGATTAAAATTACTTTTAAGAGAAAAATGGAAAAAAATATGTTTTTGTTCTTATAATGATTATTGTCTATAGAAATCAGTATTTTTTTCCTTGTTTTATCTGCAATTTTTACGCCTTCTGAAGCACGACGCAATTAAATTTTTGCTATTTTATATTCTTAGGTTACTTATTCTGTCCTAAGGCACCTACCAAATGAACTTCATCATCATTACGGCAAGTGTCCCACTGGTGGGCTCGGGTTACAATGTTAGGGTTACAAGTCATAGTACATCAGGCTTGCCAAGTGCGGTTTTGTAGACTACACACATGACTTTATAGAGAATTTTCAGAAGTGTTTCCTCACGATGTTTTCCTTCACCGAAGCTAGTAATGATTAACTTCTGACACGCACGCACAACTTTGAAAAGAGGTGCGCAAGATTCGAATTATATTTGATGCTCTCAGTTGTACAGAATTTGAAAGTATTTATAATTATATTATATTATAAAGTAATTATATTATAGAAAGTAGTAATTATATTATAGAAAGTAATTATATTATATTATATAATTTGTATTTTATTATTAATTTTCTAGTTGATCTAGCGATTTTGTATTGTAAATTTTTCACTTTCGATAAATGAGCTATTGGTCCCCAAGACAAAATAAATGATTTGATTTGATTCCAGCTATTGGTTGGACGAATATGAAAGAGCCCAGCGCGAACAGAGATCGCCGTCGCTATGGAAGGTGGTATTCCGAGCGTACTGGGTGGCGTATCTTCCTGGAGGATTTTTATTATTGATCAATGCTGCGACACGGTAATTACATGGAATTTTTCTTCAGTTTGACAATAATTTGAAATATTCTCTGTTTGAAATGGGAGGGTCGCAATCATCTGTATTTTTTACAAGCTTTTAGTTAACTTGCAGTGTATGTTTGTATGTTAGTATCCTATTATATTTGTTTGTTACGGGTCAAAGCTTGCAAGCTTAATTAGAACCACGTTTTACACTACAGAGCTGAAGTTTTGCATTAGCCGTCCTGATGACAATGCACTTTTAATATTTTAAAAAAATCTTGTTTAATATATAACATCAATACTTTTCACTGAGTGGACAGATTCTGATATTTTTTATTATTTCTCTGAAAGCTGGTGCTTGTCAAATAGTTCCATTTTATTATGAGCGACATCTGACAAGTAATTTTTGAGTTAGAATATTGTTAAATATAATTTTATAATATGTATTGTTATATTCACTTTTTACTAGGTATACCAATTTTCAGGATCGTTTTTTTTTTCAAAAGTTAGTACAATGTAGTTCCTTATTATTTTCGGAAATGAACAAAAATCTAAGTATTGAAAAAGTGAATAACTCAAAAACGTCTCCTCAGATATCACTCAAAATAAAATGGGACCAAATTACACGCATTAACTTTCGAACACAAATTGACTTATTAAAATACGTCTAATCCGTAAGAAGTTCAGAGGCAACATACACATATATATAAAAACAGACGAATTGAGAACTTCCACCTTTTTTGAAGTCGGATAAAAAAAAGAATTATACGTTCTAACGGATCTGGCGTGCAAACTTTAATCATCGTGAAAATATTTATCGTGAGTACCTGTAACATAGCGTAATACAAAATATTTGACTCATACAGGACAGCTCAACCGTTTCTCTTCGCTAAACTCCTCGGCTACTGGTCAGTGGAGTCCACGCTGACCAGAGAGGAAGCTGGCTACTACGCCCTGGGCATGCTGTTGCTAAACCTTGCAGGACTAATGGCACAACATCACAATAACTTATTCGTACAAAGTTTCAGTTTACGACTCAAAGTAGCTTTTTCATCTCTACTGTATAGAAAGGTAGGAGGAAAATACTGAATTATAATAATTCTAACGCCCTCGCTTCACTTTTGAAGAACTAGTTATCAAAACAGAGTAGTTATTGTGACATAACTGTACGTTAGACGTATGGTGCCAAGAACTTATTTGTAGATATTGATGTCCTCTATAAAACTGTAGTACATCACTTTGCTCTATTGTCAATAGATTCGGCATGGTACGTAATATAAGATTTCTTTTTGGTATTTTTTTCACACCTTGGCTACATTATTGAAGTTTTCATACTTATATGGTTTTTTCATAGTTAGGGGTTCTAACATTTCTGAAATTATTTTATACCCTATGTTCAGGGAATAATGTAGAATTCGAATGACAAAATATCTTTTTCAAATCGGCCTAGTAGTTTCCGAGTCAATTCTCCTCAAACAAACAAAGAATCAAATGTTTCTTCTTTATAATATTAGCATCAGGTAGAATTGTAGTCAAACAATAACTTATTATATTGTCGACGGAAAAAAATAAGAGTGTCACTTTTTAGATTGTAGTTATGCTTCGTAACTGCATGCGTAGTTATACTTCAATAACTTCTATTTTTTAGTGTAACGTATTTTAGTTGCGGCTTTATTATTTTCTTGTTTTTTACCATAAATAAGTTAGCGCTTAACTACAATCCCACCTGATGGGAATTGACGACGAAGTCTTTGGTGGTAAGGTGCACATATTTAGTAGAAGTCTATTCACTCTTAACTTGAAGACATTATATATTGTAGCTGAACGGAAAAACCGACGCGGGGTTTTCTGCACGTGTATAAATCTTATGTTACTTGAACGCAACTAACTGGCAGCCAAGAAACTTAACCACTGCTAAAACACGATCTTTAAATGTGTCCACAATATTTAAATAAAATTATTCATTTCATTTCGTACACGGCAGAGTGAAAACTATATAAAACATTTTTAATGTGCCAACGATATCTTGATGACGAATATATATTATTTATCGAATGATATGAGATACTCACGTGTAGCTACTTGTAGAAGTGAATATGTAATGTTAGATATTATTAGAAGCTAACAAAACAAGTTTACCTTCGCTGTCATTTAAGGTAAAACAAACTTAAGGCTTAGTTCATAATCTATACTAATATTATAAAGAGGAAAGTTTTGTTTGAGGAGAATACAGGCTCCGAAATTATTGAAGAAATTAGAAAAATTCTTTTACCATTAGAATCACACTATCCTTGATGAACATAAGCTATAAAACATTTTCAAAAACGGTAGGATCCTTTTTTTTTTCGAGGGGGAAGTCTTCGAAAGATACCCAAACCTAGAGGATTCGGGGTATGTGGGATTTCTACCCACTAAAACCCCCCCGGACGTCCGACGCATATGGGGAGGCTCCGGGATCTCATATGAACGCACCGGTGCCTCTCCTACGGAATGATGAAATTCATCCAAAACAAGACGGTTATCAACGGCGTTTCCGTCTCCAAGTGGGATCGGCCCTCTCCCGATCACGCTCGGCGGTCTACGGTAGGGATGCTTAGAAAACTTCGATAGTGTAACCTATATTTTCAAAAACAGTAGGGATCCTATGAAAACTTCGATAGTGTAACCCACCGTGTGAAAGGAATACAAAAAAAATCCTTTATTGCGTATGCTGTGGAAACTATTGACAATAGAGCAAAGTGATGTACTACAGCTTTATAGAGGACATCAATATCTACAAAAAAGTCCACGACACTACATATCTAACAATTACAGTTAAATCACAATAACTACTTTTTTCTGGTAACTAGCTCTTTCGAAGCGAAGCGAGGACAGTTTTTGGTATCTATTAAAATTCGTATAGCTATTAAAATACTAATACATATTTATCCTGCAGGTTCTTAGGCTGAGTCAAGTGTCTCTCGGTGACGTAGCAGCTGGGAAATTGGTCAATCTCCTATCAAATGACCTGGCTCGCTTCGATTATGTATTCATGTTCCTACACTATGTGTGGATGGTGCCCATACAACTGAGTGTCGTGCTGTATTTCTTGTACGATACTGCTGGCTTTGCACCCTATGTTGGTCTATTTGGTGTAATGGTTCTTATATTTCCTGTACAAGGTAATGTTAATACTCTTTTTTAGATTCCCTACAATTTGTGGTGTTTGAGTTCATTTTGAGGTGTTTGAGTTCATTTTGGTATGTTTGAGTTCATATTGAGGTGTTTCAATTCATTTTGAGGTGTTTGAGTTCAAGTTGAGTTTGAGGTGTTTGATTCAAATCAATTCAGATTTGATAGTGACCTATATGCGTGCGAGAGATGAACCGGGCTCGATTTCATAGTAGAACTTTAAAAATTGCATTATTTTTTTTAGCCGCTCTAACCAAACTTGGTGCTGTTTTGAGACGAAAAACCGCACAGAGGACAGATGCAAGAATTAAATTAATGAGTGAAATTATCAGTGGTATCCAGGTAAAGCGAATATATTTAAATAGTGACTTCGACTCATCGATGGCCTACTACTGCGGGTCTCTCCTCATACTGAGGAGGGTTAGGGCATACTCCACCACGCTGCTCCAATGCGGATTGGTGGAAGGGTTAGTGGCCAACCCAAATGCTGGAAGTTTTTCATGCTTCTGAAGGCCTCCGACATAGCTTAATTGCTACATTACGACAACTACCGATACCTTCGGCTTTACGTGCCCTCCGAAGCACGGAAACGTTACTGAAACTTTTGCCATTAGCGGTCTTCTATCATCGTACCGACCGTGCCCGCTGTTGCTTCATTTTGTCGATCGGTTACAATCGAAACAAGTCTCAGAGAAAGAACGCTTGGAGTTTAATAAATAGCTTATGCAATCACAAAATATTACTTTTTGACTGGTACGTAATTAATACTGTTTAATTATGCACGGAAATGGATTCGATTGACCTGATGGTAAGTTGCGATGAAGTCTTCGATGGTGAACTCACTAACTTAGTAGAAGCCTATTCATGACTTGAAGACATTCACATTGTTATTGAAATGGAACACCGACTTTAGGTTCGGAGTACAACTTGGGACAGTGTAGTGTACTGCTACTTAAGATATATATATATATATATATATATCCCCACCTAGTTTAGCCAAATGAACAAATAATGTAACATACATATGTCTTTTCATGATCTTTCATTTGATACATATAGCTAGGGCAAGAAATTGAAACAAAGATATCCCCAATTTTATTTAATTTACGGGCGCCATTTTGAAAATTTATATAGCCTGTGTCATTACAATTTTGACAAATTCAACAACATGTGTCAAAATCTGTCCAGCTGTTTAGGATGTAGGGCGTGAAAAATTGGAGGCAAAGAAATCGACACATATATACATACAAACACACAGCCATACACTCGAACCATTACCTTTCTAACGTCAGGTAAAAAACTGTTTTATTTGACAGGTAATTAAAATGTACGCGTGGGAGAAACCTTTTCAATATGTGGTAGAAAAGACACGCAACTACGAACTGAGTGCAATTAGAAAATCTCTGTTTGTACGTAGTGTGTTCATCGGGTTTATGCTGTTCACCGATCGGAGTACTCTGTTTGTGACATCACTTACTATTGTCTTAACTGGGAGCATGCTAACCGCCACTACGGTAAGAACAAGATAAAAATATAAAATAATAAAAGATAAAAATATAAAAGAAAAAGATAAAATATTAAAAAACACAAGCATATGAAGGTAGGAATAAATATGAAATTATTGAACTGTATTGTTAACCGTTGAGTTCCCTGGAGCCAATTCTGAACGTAATATCAGTTCATGCTTATCATAAAAAGGCATTGTCATCAGATCGGAAGGTTTATGCAGAATTTCAGCTTCAGGAAAAAGTGGGTCTAATTAAGCTTGCAAGATTTGATTCGAACACTTAACAAACAAATATACTAACATACTAATAACTTCTATACTAAAATAATACATACAATATACTATACTTCAATGATACATAATATATATGTACAATATTAATACTATATAATAACAAAAAGCGGTGATAGCCTAGTGGTTAAGAATTCGGCCTCCTACTCAGGAGGTCCGGGTTCCGATCCCAAGGCGCGCACTTGTAAATTTTCTGAGTTATGTGCGTTTTTAAGTATTTAAATGTCACTCGCTCGTATCTGTAACATAACATTAATATACTTATTCCACGGTCGGTTGACTTTAAAATTAAATATTCAGAAAATTTCTTTTACGAACATTTTAAATCTGAAAGTAACTCTGTCAGCTGTCTGTTATGTTTTCAAACCACTGAACCGTTTTTAATGAAAGTTGGTACGGAGATAGATTTAAAACTGAGAAAGAACATAATAGAGAATAACGAAAAAAACCGTGAATGGCGAATAAAATGTTTGGAAGTTGGTGGTTTTTATCCCGTCAATTTTGTTAATATTGGGATATGTTCCGAAATTAAATTATATGATACTTACTTCTAAATTTAAATTTATTTTTCTTTTTTTCTTTCAAACACGGCATATGTCGTTCGTTTTGTTAAAATGTACAGGTTTTTGCGCGTGTCTTGAATCAATGAACTGAATGAAATCGTGTCCGAAATATAAAATTCGCGCGCTTGTTGGCCAAATTGAGTTTGTCTTCTGTCACTAATTTTCAGTTCAGTAATAAAAGGTCCCTCTAGACTATGTAAGGTGAATTTGTAGAATTATATTGTAGTATATTTTTTGTTTTATCCCATTTCCTGCTCTATAATTGACTTTTTGCGACTACGCTCGTGTTGTACACCCCCCTTTACTACCCTCTTCACCCGCCTCTTCACCTTCCTCTTCATCACCTCTCACCCACCTATTGACTCCCCTCTTTCCCCTCCTCATCCGTCTTTACCCTTTTTACCCCCTATTCCCCTAGAGATAATTATATTGTAATCAAAAAGACATGGGCTATTTTTTATAGGTGAAACTACGAAAAAAAAAAATTAATTAAAAAAAAAGAATGCAAAATTAATTGGGGCAACATCTCACATAATTAAACAATTTTGTGTGTTTCAGATCTATCCAATACAACAATACCTGAGCATCGTGCAGATGAACTTAACTTTTATCATTCCACTCGTTATTGCCAGTATATCAGAAATGAACGTGTCTTTGGAGAGAATCGGAAATGTTCTAATGATGGGTTAGTAAATGATTATTTATAATTACAAAACAATCATATACCATCTATGCCATACAAATAAATTTGTAAATAAACTTAATAACAATTTGGAAAGTACAAAATTTTAAGCAAGTTTTTTCTCGCTTTGCGTCGAGAAAAAACAATAACTAGAAAAAAATCGTTATTGTAGTAGTTACGCATATGGTGCCGTTGACTTATTTGTAGATATTGATGTCCTCTATAAAACTGTAGTACATCACTTTGCTCTATTGCCAATAATTTACTCAGCGTAGGCGATATAACGGTTTTTTTTTTATATTTTTTCACACGTTGGAGTTTTTTTTCTCTTTTGCTATTACCTTTCCTCCTTATAATATTAGTTTACATCGATAAGATTACCATAAGAAATTGAGTTACCTATACGGAAAATATTTTGTAGAATGACTAATAATAATTGTATTTTTTTACAATTTTATGTATATAACCTTCTCTGATGGGTTGAGATTTCAACAATAAATCATATTTTTGTAATTTTCTTTCCATTACTTGTTTTTGCAGAGGAACGACATGACAGAGCAATAACGGCACCATCTAACCTAAAAACCAATATGGTGTCATTCAACGGAACTAAGCCTACGTCCGACCCCAATGTAGTTGTCGCTAGAAAATATACTCCAACAGAAAGTGATCCTTCAAAAATAGCTGGAGGTAAGAATATTACATAAAATTGTTGAATATACAACTCGCTGGTACCTATTGATGGGACATCCTGTATATTTTATATAATAATAGTAGTAGGTAGATAGATTTTTAAGTAATTTATTAAAGTAAATTTTACTATTTAGGGGTCCTCACGATATGTATGTTGTATGCCAATATTTGGTCACGGGTTTTCAAGCAAATAATATTTAGTTGTTTGATTTCTTACTTAGTATTTACATATAAAAATAATATTAGTGAGTTTGATACATGCAATTTTATTAAAAAAATATATTTTAATAAAAAATATATATTAAAAAATACATTTCAAGATTTAGTGTTCTTGGAATATTTTTATCATATTTTATGAACTACCCTCAGCGTATAGCAAACAGAATTCTTTGTCTTTTGCGTTTTTATAATAAATATCCTAAAACGGACACTTAGTTAAAATTAACTTCTACTATTCCTAGTTTTTTTGGTCACCATTTCTACTAATCTGTTAATAGATGAGTCAGGACCTCGTCCATCTCTTGGAGGAGACTACTCCATAGAGTTGAGTGACGTGAGCGCCTCATGGACCAACTCGAAGGTCATGGAAGAAATGACTCTCAAGAACATTACAATGCGCATTCGCAGAGGAAAGTTGTGTGCAGTTATCGGACCTGTTGGTTCGGGTAAGGTATGATTGAATTGTCTATTAATTGTACCTTAATTGTATATTAATTGTTAGTTAATTGTACGTTCCTTGTATGTTCATTATTTGTTAATTCATCATTGAATTGGGCTAGGCTATTAGCTAACGTTTGCAATCAGTGAGCGAGCAACAAACGATCAGCAAAAATAGTACAGACCATCGCTATGCGGCAAAACCATTGTTTTACATTATGTGATCACATGCATAACATTTTCTGATTGATACTGTACACTTTTTGCGATAACACTAGCGCCAACCATATAGCACAATTGCTCTGATATATAATAGGAATTCGCGACCTACGAACGATTATCGCAAAAATTTTGTCACGCTCTCGGTT
The DNA here is from genome assembly GCA_018249125.1 of Asbolis capucinus. Lineage (NCBI taxonomy): Eukaryota > Metazoa > Arthropoda > Insecta > Lepidoptera > Hesperiidae > Asbolis > Asbolis capucinus. Next base: position 9,269 of record DWJZ01003682.1, read on the forward strand.
TGCAAGACACGTTAAAGACCCGCGCGTCTCCGCTCACAATGTGAGAAGATTAGGCCAAGCACATGGGTTAAGAGCGCATTAGTAGACTTGACATATCTCCAAGAACTCTATAGGGAAAACTGCATGTTTCCTCACGATGTTTTTCTTCACCAAAGTTTGGTCAACTTCTAATACGCAAATATTTCGTCCCTAGACATCAAACCGTTAAGAAATTACTGGTTCAATACAAATTGTTATTTGCAAAATATATTTTTAATCGTGTTAGAATTGTACTTTTTAACGTTCTTCATCATCATTCTTATCTAACATTGAGGACTTCCCTTATCTGGAGTCACCGTTAACGAATCAAGTGCTTATCATAAAAATATCGTAACTGAAGCAATACACACAATTTGAACTGCGTAGTATATTGATCCCAGTTGCTTTACCTACGTACGGCTACCCTTTTTTCTTTGTCATTATACCGCGTGTCTATTACTTCACTGCTGGCAACGTGATTCCTCAGTCTGGTGTTGTTAATGACCACCAGTGACGGTGATAACTGACCATCAGGTGACCCGTTTGTCTGCTCATAGCATAAAAAAGATTAAGTGGAACTGTCTTCAACAGCATTGTCCATTAATAACGTGAATAATTTATGTTAAAATAAATAATATATGGTACTCAATTTATAGACATGTAGGTAATATCGTGATGATATATTTTAATATCTTGGAGGTTAGTGTTCATTCAAATAAGTAATTGACCTTGGCTGTATCAAAGTTACTTATCAGTTTATTGATATCATTTTTTTATTATGAGAATACTAGGATGTACCTATGTATGTATACTACTATTTTTAATTATTCTCCGAATAAAAAGTATTTTAACGGTTTATGCATTTTCAACGGTTGTAAAGTTTGTAAGGCACCCTTGTCTCTTCAGTTTGTAGTTCCTAGAATCTATATATAAATATCAATGTTTGTTTGTCTTCTATAGACTATGAAATTGTAGGAGATCGAGTATCGATGTCTTTAACTAGTTTGTTTAGAATTCTCTGGGACACATGGTTAATGAGTAAATGCGGAACGCGAACGGGTTCGTGCACGATTGAAACACACGACACACGACGTTGAAATTGTCGAAAAATTCGTTTATAGTCATATTCAAAGGTTACCTACACTCAATTATGTACAAGAAACAAGTTAGGACATAGCCTGCTGGTAAATCTGACACAGAATGTAATTAATTTAAATATTGACTTTTTTACTTTCTAACAATGACATTATATGCCGTTTCTTTGTTACTACTATTATAAAGAGGAATCTAATATTATATTATTAAAGTTAAATCTATATTAATATTATGAAGCTGAAGAGTTTGTTTGCTTGAACGCGCTTATCTCAAGAACTACTGGCCCGATTTGAAAAAATCTCTCAGTGTTAGATAGCTTATTTATCGAGGAAGGCAATAGGATATATATCATCACGCTAAAACCAATAGGAGCGGAGCATCAATGTAGAATGTTTCAAAATCGGGGGTATTTTTTTCCTATTGAGAGCTGCCGCTGCGTGCGCTGCGTAAGCGGTTAAAGTTTCGGAAAAATCATGTATGACAGAAACGAAGTGGCGAGTTAAAGTTAGCGTTAGCTCAAAGTAATTATTCCACGCGGGCGAAGTCGCGGGCGGATATTATAAAGAAGAAAGATTTAATTAATTATTTGAGAAGAATAGGCTCCGAAAAATTCTTTTAAAATTATAATTCTACATTATTCCTGAAGAATATAGACTATAAAATATTTTCAAACTCGTTAAAATCCATATGAAAACTTCAATATTGTAAACCAACGTGTGAAAAAAAATACGAAAATAGCCTGTGTAATATATAAATACGAAAATAGCCTGTGTAATAAATAAAAGGAAATCTTTTTTTTTTCGTTTTTTTCAGTCGTCTCTCCTCCAAGTCTTACTCCGGGAGCTTCCTATATCTTCAGGCAAAATGTCTGTGAAAGGAAACTTGTCCTACGCCTGTCAAGAATCCTGGCTCTTCCCAGCTACCGTGCGCGACAATATCCTCTTTGGTCTACCCTATGACGTTGCCAAGTACAGAGAGGTAAACAAACTCGGAAACAACACCATATATCTATCTATCTATAGTAGATAATCTGGAACAAACAAGGAAATATAATTTATAGTGGTTTCAAACACTATCAAATGTAAGGCTCGCTTCACGATGCCTCTTTATTGATTGCAATATTACGATTGATTGATTTATTGATTAATGAATATATTATTCAGTAAGTTGCTTCGAACAACTATGAACTAGATTGCAAGCGAACTGGAAGTCATTGACTAAAATATGTCTTGAATCACAGCTCACTTGAAATGTGGACTGGTATTTTTAAGCAAAAGGAGCACAGGGCGCTCCCCGACCACGTGGATTGATAACCTGAAGTAACCAGCGGGCTACTGCTGGTTTCAAAGGGCTTAGGACCGGTCAGAGTGGCGCAAATTAGAAGAAGATTAATATATCCACCAGTAGTCATCCAAAAACTGATAACGATGATTTTTAAGATGTAACTTAACACACCCAAAAAGTTTGAATGAGCGCTTGGAATTGCGAACTGTGGGAAGGCAAAAATTGTTCCACGCCAACGTAATTGCGTGGAAAATCAATTTTAAATTAATTTTAATTCTTGAAAGTCACTTATTTCGCTTTTATTATTTCATTCAATTGTTGGTCTCCTATGTTCATAAACAGGGTACCATGTGACTGAGTCTTTACGTTGTTCAGTTGAAATACACACATCCATAGCAGCGTCTTTTGAAGCGCTGAGTATGACCACTTGAAATCTTTTGTATGAGGTTTTTGTAAATGCATTTGTATACTACTAGGCTAATACCAGCACTTATTTTTTATACGAAATATACGTAAGTGACGTACTATTTTTTAACTAAACTAAATCATTTATAATTTAGTAACTTGTTAGTAGGAAAACTGCATGTTTTGAGTGTCATAAAATTCATTAGAAACAAATCGTTTTCTTCCCCGTTTCATTGAAACGATTCTGAAACGATCAGAATCAAAATTATTTTAAAAATTCTACATGAACGTAATGATTTCAGTTTGAATTTGAAGAAAATCGAGCTGTAGCTATGTGGTTAAACAAAACTAAAAACACAAAAGCAGAATCCGTTTTCATTAAGTATTCGTTGTGGAATAAACGGACGGATTCCGTTGAAGCATGTCAAATATAGTGGCAGCGCAGAAAAATTGGGCCACGGCCTATTTCGACAAACCTAGTTACCTACAAAAATTATTCTACAGTTACTTACGTAAAAATTCCCTTCTAAAAATAACTTCGACTAATTTGGTCGGTATTTTTTTGTTTACTACTCAAAATTGCATTATAGTTAATTAGTAGTTATTTAGTAACATTTTTCTTAGACACGTAACTGTTACCAATTAAGGTTATTAATATATGTTTAACTTTTATAATTGTGTCGTAAGATATCAATGTTTATAACATAGACTTGCTATAAAAAGTTATCAAGTTTCTGTAACAAATAAAATTGTTTTAGTAGGCAATTTATGTACTCTATATATAATGACACACACACACAGTTAAGATGACCAGATAGTTATTCTGAAATTGTATAATTCAATTAAAAATATTTTAAAGCATAAACTCAGACCATATAAATTTGTATAAAGTAATAAACAAATTTCATTCATTATAAAGAAATAAAAAAACAAGTATCAAGTAAACAAGATTCATTTTTTTTAAATACAAATCCAAATTATTTAAAGTATTAAAAAAATAAATTTATTCGTCACCTGCAATCTGCAGCAAGATATGCATCCAATCTATGTCAAATAAACAAAATTCATTTGCTGCCTTACTTAAAATATACGTCATTCTATTTTAAGTAAACAAAATTCATTTGTTATCTTTAAAAATACTTAATGACTTTTCATGTCAACAGGTCTGTGAAGTGTGTTCATTGGTGCCAGATTTCAAGCAGTTTCCTTACGGAGACTTATCGTTAGTAGGAGAGCGGGGAGTCTCGTTGTCTGGTGGACAAAGAGCCAGAATTAACCTGGCAAGAGCTATTTATAGAGAAGTGAGTTTTATATATTTAAAATTACATCGTTTCAACAGTTTAAATTATCATTCGTTGTTACGGACTCTTAGATATTGGATTTGTTATTAAAATTAAATCAAATTTATTTACTTTGAGTAGTAAAATAATTTTTAAGAAAGTTATTCGGTTACAAGACTTTAAATTCAAAATGTGGTATGATTACAATTTTCTGAAGTCCTATTACAGCAAAGCCGTTGAATACTACTGCACCAATAATTTGAACAAAGTTGGTTAGATTCATATTTCTATCACCAGTGGCTTCCATCTATCGATGGACCACTACCGAGTCTCTCATCACACTGAGGAGGCCTAAAGCATACTCCACCACACTGCTCCAATGCGGATTGGTGGAGAGCTGGCAAACCAAGTGTCGGAAATTTTCATGCCACCCGTACGCCTCCGACATGACCTAACGATCGCTATAACGGCAACCACTGGGACCTACGGTCTTGCGTGCCCTCCGAAGCATAGAAGCGTTAATGAAATTCTAACCATTACCGGTCACCCGTCCTTCTACCAACCGGGCTCGCAGTCGCACTTTTCGATCGGTTACAATCGAAACAAGTTGTCGGACTAAGAACGCTTCGTCACTAGACCTAGTTCTAACTGGCTTCAACACATTATGGACTCTTATGAGTACTTTTACGCTTATTGTTTTCTGTCGTCGATTTAGACATTAAAAGCCAAATAATTTCAGGCGGATATATATTTGCTTGACGACCCACTATCGGCTGTCGATGCCAATGTTGGTCGACAATTATTCGAACGATGCATTAAAGGATACCTGCGCGGACGAACCTGTGTACTGGTCACACATCAGATACACTTCCTCAAGTCTGCTGATTCCATTGTCATTTTGAATGAGGTAAGTACAGACAGCAAAGCAAATTTATGGTAATTTAAATTGAAAACATTTTCAGAAATAGTTTAAAAAATAGTAGATTGCGCAACAAAGGAAGCCCAACCTAATAAGTCTATAGCAAAATAATAAAATCTAGTTTTTATTGGGAGGTCGTAATACTAAGAGTATATACTTTTGACTATTGACTATTAACTATTGTCTAGAGCCAGTCCCGAACTTTGTATCAGCTTATACTTATCATAAAAACTTCCGTTGGAACTGTAGCGATATGTAAAATTTCAGCTCTATAAAGTAAGAAATACTTGTAAGATTTAATCTGAACAATCTAAGAAATGTTGCCAGTTAAATATTTATCTGATTAATTCACTTGGTTGAAAAGAGTTTCGTATATCTTATAAAATACTATATTAGAGCCAGGATCGAATAAAGAACGATCGAATAGTTTTATGACTTACAAATTATTGTAAGTTAATATGAGTTAAATTTATGCAGGGTGCGATTGAAAATTTGGGACCGTATGAAGAACTGGTAAAATCCGGACAAGAGTTTTCATTACTCCTGTCGACACTCAGCGAAGGTGAAGGTCAGGAAGGAGTAGAAAAGGTAATTAAAGATAATCAGTATCATTATATGGGCTCAAAAATACTTTACGGTACCTTATTTAACCTAAAAGCTGTCACACGAACGAAGTCGAAAGAAGGAGTTACCTAAGACACTCAACGGTACTCACTCAATTGTAAGACTCCCTAAACCAAACGTAAACGTTCACAGATAGAGAAACAAGCATTCAGTAGAGGAATATCAAAGATATCAGTAAAGAGTGAGGAGAACGCTGACGAAAGTAAGGGTCAGGTGCAGGAAGCGGAACAGCGCGCTGAGGGTCGGCTGAAATGGGCCGTCATCGCCAAGTACATAGGATCTGTCAACTCCTGGTGTGTGGTCGCCTTCGCCGTACTAGCTTTGCTGATGACGCAGGCTGGAGCCACATTTGCTGATTATTGGTTGAGTTTTTGGTGAGTTATCAGTCTTTTATACTGTACTAGAAGCTCTTATTCTTTAAGGGAACCCTATAGTCTGGCGCGAAGATTTTCTACAGAAATGTATTGGAATTATTATATTCAATCGTATAAAAGTGTATTCTATTCTGTCTAATTCTAATCTGTTCTCCTTTGTTCTGTTTTATTGTCGATCCTATGATCGGAAAATGGTTAGGTGAGAGTGGCAAAAAGTTTATGACTTTGCACAGGTCACGTAAAGCCACTGGTCCCGGTTGTTTCCGTCGGACAGCATTAGATGGTAGGCCTGAATTAAGCCATATTAGAAGCCTTCGAGAATTATAAAAACTATTGACACTTGAGTAGGCGAAAGCTCTCCACCAATCCGCATTGTAGCAGTACAGCATCCACAAAATCTAGAAGACAGTCATAATAATATCTATTATTGATAACTCCTGTTTTTCTGAACAAATAGTCCATTATGAGACGAAGTTCGACATGATTCGAATATTACTATCTGTCTGGAAGGTTTCCAAGCAATCTCTTGTTCTAATTTGGGTATTATGGCTTTATATGGAACTGGAAAACATGGTGAAACCTCAACTCCTGATTCCTCATAACGAAGGTGTGGATGTCTACCAACGGCAGTTGGCCAGCGTGGTGGACTATGACTTTGGCGTGGTGGATTGTACTAGCTTGTTACTTATAGCTTGATTTGTTTTCGTTGATGAAATTGATAATATATTTTGTATTTTAGGACGAATCAAATAAACGCTTACATACAAGGTTTGCCACCTGGAGTAACACCTGGTAAGCATTGTTGACATAAGATTATTAATATATATGTATATATATAATTTATCATTAATAATAAAGATTACAACTTTATATTATATTTTTGATTCCAAATGCCCATTTTATCGGAGTTTCTAAGCAAAATATTATCTTTCATTCCCAATAGATTCCATTTCAAATTCATTCGATAATTTAGCAGATGAATAATCCTCAATACGTTTTTATTAGCGACCGCTGAATACAAAACACCTTTGACACTGTTCCTCGTTTTTCCACTTCTTTTAATATCCCAACAACAGCCTTCTCGGGAATAAGTGACCTAGGGTTGTCTATTGGTCGGAATTTAAATAATAAATAAATATCTTTGGACAACTCACACTCGGCCATCTGAACCCGAACTAAGCGTTGGCTTGTACTATGGTGATCAGATAATTGATAAACACACATATATATTTTTAAATACATACTTAAATAGATATTTCTATTATACACCCAGACACACAGAACAAACATTCCTGATCATCACAGAAA
>DWJZ01003683.1:0-16574 GCA_018249125.1 Asbolis capucinus
CAATCTTGTGAATGGGTGTTTGAAAATGAGAACAGGCCAACAAAAGTGAGGCAGGCGAGAAACGTTGGTAAAAAAATCATCGCGTTTTTCTTCTCAGCCACGGGTCCCATCTGTACAATTTTAATTAAAGATCAAAAGCGTGTTAACGCCAAGTGGTATTCTACCATTTGTTTACCCAGGGTATTACGAAAAAGTTCGCGAAAGACCACCAAAACGTCACGTTCTCCTACATCATGACAAAGTTTCTTCACACACGGCCAACAAAACAAAGTCAATTTTAGTTTCTAAAAAAGTACAAAGCGTTACCCACAGCACATAGCCCCGATCTAGTACCCTGTGATTTCTGTGTTTTCCCCAAAATCAAAAATTTGATGAGAGGTTTCACTTTTACCAACTCCGAAGAGGCAGTGATAGCGTTCAATCAGCACGTAGATAACACGCCTTCAGATCTGTGACCCTCCTGTTTTAAAAAATGGTTCGATCGCATGAAAAAATGTTAAAATAGCAAAGGAGAGTATTTTCAAAAGCAATAAATATAATATTTAGGTTATAACATGTTGTTTTTTTAAGGTATGTATAATTTTTAGTGTGACCTACGTAATACTATATATATGCGAAAATTTGCTAGGATGGATGGATGTTTATTACTTCTTCACGCAAAAACGACTGAACAGATCTAAATGAAATGTTTTATAATGTATGACCTGGAATAACAAAAAAATCTTTATTTAACATACCACGCTGGCGAAGCCGCAGGCAGATATCTGAGAGAAACTAATCGAGACTAAAAGTCCTCCAAAGGAATTAACCAAAAACAATGATTTTTATTAGAATTTTTGTTTTTTAATCTGTTTGTTTGTGCTTTAACAGAAAAAAATACAATATTTATGTTAAATATTTTCTTTTATTGTTTACATCAGTTTCCTCAACTCAACCGTGTCCCAAAGGTTGTCTGGAAAGATCAATTCTAAGCGATAAAAGCGCGTACGTTACACATAAAATTTTGCAATAATATTTATTTCAAAGTGTTGAAATAAAGAGTTACAAATGAAATTAAAATAAAATATTACGTAAAATACAAAAATGCAAGCATGAAAAAGTGGAAAAGTTTTTCCGCGATATTTCATTTCATTTACTTCATAATTGCGTACCGGGAATACTTGAGTCTGAAGTATTTCACGGTACATTTGATATTGAAGTTAAGCTTACGGTGAGAGATTCAAGGAGCTATCTACTATTCAAGTGTATTGTATAAAGTAATAGCTTCCGCACGTGACTTTGTTCGCGTGGTAGTTACTTTGGGCTAACCCGCGACTCCATTTCTGTCATATTTTTGCGAAACTTTAACTGTTTTCGCAGCGTACTCAGCGGTAGCTCTCAATAGAAAAAAAAACCCCGATTTTGAAACATTCTTCATTGTTGCTTCACTCCCAATGGTCTTTAACGTGATGATATATATAGCCTTCCGCGATAAATGGGTTATCTAAAACCGAAAGAATTCTTCAAATCGGACCAGCTGTTCCTGAGATTAGCGCGTTCAAGCAAACAAACTTTTCAGCTTTATAATATTAATATAGATGCGGATCTTTAACAACTTCATATTTTTTAACATTAACTTCAAATCTACATATACATAAAAATCAATACACCCGCGTGGTAGTTACGTATATAAAAAGTAGCTTATATATTATTTCAGATTACATTTATGACTGTACAAACTTTAATCCAGATGGGTTCAGAAGTTTTTGCATGAAGAAGTATGAAATATCGATCGATTTAATGCATAATGGTTGCAGCTCATCGATGGCCCCCTACTGAGCACGAGTCTCTCCTCATCATGAGGAGGCAGCATACTCCATCACGCTACTTCAATACGGATTGGTGGAAGTTTTTATGCCACCCGTAGGCCGCCGACATGGTTTAACGATTGCTATCGTTTGACAACAACCGAGACCTCACGTGCCCTCCGAAGCACGGAAGCGTTCATGAAATTTTTGCCACTACCGGTCACCCGTCCTCCTACCGACCTCGCCCGCTGTTTAACTTTTTCGATCGGTATCGAAACACCGCCGGGCTATAAAATGTATAATATTAAGATGAAAATGGACCGTCTCCTTTCCCGATACGAACCGCAGGGCTGCCAGCAATAGTAATAAATAATTCAAAAGCACAAGTTCGCAAGCATCGTTAGAACAAAGAATCCATTTGCACGGTATTGTTATACAGCTTGTTGTTATTTTTAAAACGGTGACCACCTCAATGGAAATCTAGTACGACTGCAACAAAATGATTAAGAAAATATAGGTCAAAAACAAGAATACTTTGAACAAGAGTTGCGGTAACACCGGCCAGTGGTTGAATAAAATATTTTATATTTAAAGAAAATAGCGGTTTCTATGTCATATACGCATATATGACGGCGCTGCTGTACTTCATGTTACCGTAACTCAATTCTTTTATATCTCGTAACGCCATCTTGTAGCGATTACGAGAATTTTAAGGTGGTTTTGAGAGAAGTGGATAATACGTGGTTGCTCGTTTTTCTCAACCCATACGCATTCCCAATACCCATTCCCAAAGGTTGCCTGGAAGAAATCGCATCTTCAGCAATAAGGCCGCCTTTTGTACCTGACATTTTGTAAATATGTTATTAATGGTGTACAATAAATTGGTGTACAATAAAGGGTTTTTGTTGTCATATTATTTTGGATTTTAGGCCATGATTGAACTGATTGTCAGAGTAAATTTTATTTTCAGTGATTTTAATTTTTAGGTAAAGATGGAAGCACGATCGTAATATTCGTAATAGTAAAGCAGATTTGGAATAGACTTGCGGTTAATACAATATAATACCAACCCTCTTACCTACATAGTATATATAAAAATAAAGATTAAAATTAGTTAATTTACTGTATTTTTTATTATTATACTAGTGATTGTTGAGTGATGAACCTTGGTTTCACGAACGTAAAAATCAAATATATCCTTTTTATAATATTTAAAAGATTAAAAGCCTCCGACATTACTACTAAGCGAACGATATTACTACTAAACAAATATAAAAACAAAATATTATTAAACCTTAAACTTATACTTAGTTCAAGTAACATAAATATAAAGAATATTTAAAAGAAACCATCATAAACCTGGGGAATTGTACCAAGAACTGACAGAATTCTTCCGTTGAACTTAACTAATTCTTTGAACAAAACAGTTGCCAGCCTGGTCACCAGAAGTGAGGAAGTTAGTTAAAAGTATGATCAGATTTACGACTCAAGCAAAATGTAATCTCATCTAGTAAACGACCTGCGAGTAAAATGACGATAAAATTCAACAGATTCTATCCAAAGCGAAGTTCTACATCGTTCTGAGAGCGGCGGCTATTGCACTAACGACTTGCATAAAAGGGTAGTAAATCCCAGGATTGCACCCCTGTGATTTCGTGCAAATGGCAGAACAAGTTAGGGCTATCAATTCAAAGGTATATAGTTGAATCGCGGTAATCCGGCTTCAGTGTGATCCGGGGCCCTTGTAATCCGACACACCTATTTTTAATTGTATATAAAAACTAACTTTTTCACAGCTTTCGCCTGTATCATTCTATATGGTTCAAATATTTGAAACAATATTTAATTATGTTTTATGTTTAATTATGTTTTATGAAGACGGTATAGTAATGGTAATTATAAATATGCATTTACTAAGATCGTGCGCCCAACTTCTTAGACATAAGCGCCACTTACCATCAGGTGGGATCAAGCATTAACTTATTCTAGGTAAAAAAAGTATCTTTAAACATCGACGATGATTTGTTATGGTAATAACTTACAGCATAAAACACAGAAGCAAGCTGCTTCGATACGGCTCGGTGGACGGTTAGGGGTTAACTCAATAACCTATACATTGTACTTTTGATATTGTTTAACTCCTGCCATCTAGCGATAACTATCTGCACAAATAAATTCTCAAAGTACGGAAGCCTATTATACATAAGTATACATCTATATTATAAAGCTGAAGAGTTTGTTTGCTTGACCGCGCTAATTTCAGGAACTACTCATCCGATTTGAAAAATTCTTTCAATGTTAGATAGCCTATTTATCGAGGAAGGCTATATGCTATCATCACGCTAAGGCCAATAGGAGCGAAGTGTCAATTAAGAATGTTTCAAAATGGGGGGATATTTTCCCATTGAGAGCTTCCGCTGCGTTCGTTGCTTAAACGGTTAAAATTTTGCAAAAATCATGTATGACAGGAACAAATTGGCGGGTTATCCTAAAGTAACTATTCCACGCGGGCGGAAGCTAGTATGATTATATGTATATGTATAACTGGATACTGCTTTCGCTTCGCGTTTGGGAGAGCCATTGACCAGAAAAAAGTAGTTACTGTAACATAAGTAACAGTTAGATACATAGTCCAGTATAGTGCGGGTAGTCTAGTGCAGATTTATATGTAGATATTGATGTCCTCTATGAAATTGTAGTACATCACTTTGCTGTATTGTAATGATTTTCGCGGCGTACGTGATATAACGAATTTTTACGTACTTTTTTCACATGTTGGGTTACATTATCGGAGTTTTCATACGGAACCGTATCGTTTTTGAAAATATTACATAGCTTTTTTTTCATCAGGATTATATAGAATTCTAATGACAAAACAATTTTTCAAATCGGCCCTGTCGTTTCAGAGCCTATTTTCCGCAAACATTGTTTTCCTCTTAATAATATTAGTATTAGTATAACATTTTTATGTATTTCAAAATCTTTTTTAATTATATTTTTAACGAACTATAATCAAAAACAAATAAAATATAAATAGCTAAATATAAATGTAATTTTTTTATTTCTGCATCGAATGTACTTTTATTGAACTTATTAGAATGGGCATTCATTATTCTTGCATTGCATTGCACAATAAAAAAGTAATATTATTATTTATATAATCACCCTTAATGGGCGTGTCGGATTACTAGGGCCCTGTTTTAGACAAATTCCGGATTATCGCGGGTTTACTGTCACCATCATCTCAACCCATTACGGCCCACTATTGATCACGGGTCTCTTCTCTGAATGAGAAGGTTAAAGTCCACCACGCTGGCCAAGTGCGGTTTGGTTGACTTCACACACCTTTGAGTTTTGGAAACTCCCCGGTATGCAGGTTTTCTCACGATGTTTTCCTTCCCCATTATAGCGAGTGACATTTAAATGCTTAAAACGCTCATAACTCCGAAAAGTCAAAAGTGCGCTCCCTGGGATTCAAACCTTGACCCCCCGAGGAGAAAGCGGAATTCTTAACCACTATGCTTCAGCACTTTACTGTAACCATAAATGTAATTAGGCATGTAGCTGTTTCTTAACAGGCGTTAACATAAAAGAATATATCAAAATGTAATTAGCTGAGTGGTTGAGTACAGTGACTTTATATACATCAGTCGTAATCAGATGTGGCAGGGCATAAAGTTGAGTGCTTCCGATGTGGTATATCGAAGTATGGTGTTTGATAGCTCAATTTTTATTGACGGCCCTCGTCTAGTTGGTAATGCAAGAAGTAAGTGGTCTTGGATTCGATTCCCGGTAAAACAAATTGTAATGGTTTATTTCATATAGGTACTAGAAATTGCCTTCGCTTCGACAAGTTGTCCAGTGATGTCAGAGTTGCTATACTAAAGTTTACCTATTATCCCACGGGAACAAAGCAGTTTTCTGGGATAGAAAGTATCCCAGTGTTTTCAGAGTTGCTATACTATAGTATACCTATTATCCCACGGGAACAAAACAGTTTTCTGGGATAGAAAGTATCTTATAACCATTATCCTTACACAAGCCACAAACATGCTAATTTCACCTAAATCGGTCCATTAGTTTTAGAGTTGCCATACTAATTTTAACCTGTTATCTTGCGGGAACTAAGCCACTTCCTGGAATAAAACTATACTATAACCATTCTCAGGTTTTAAACTACGACTATACCAGTTTTCATCTAAATCTGTCCAGTGGTTTTTGCGTGAATCTTGAATAGACAGACAAAAAATCCAAAAAAAATGTTGTGGTCTCTACATCGACAACAAAGCCTACCTGCATTAAAATTAAAAACAAATACTTAATGTCCAGATTTTAACTCGTTACAGTTTTTTTATTAGTATAGATTATAAAATCCTATTTTATGAAAGTAAAAGAAAGTATGATGATGGATGGATACACACATACTCAAATACCGCACTAGGATATCCTGTATTGACCCAAAAATACACCCTTAACCTAAGGATCAACTCTCATCTGTCCTATAAACTTCAATCGATTCATACCCCCAAATTCAAAAACATATCTTCATTCAGCCTGCCTCGACCGGAAAATGAACCCGGAACCTCTAGCTTCGCAGGTAGTTTTCTTACCAAATAGCGAAACGTTCATATTGGTTCGAATATTGTGATAATACGTATATTATAGAGAGAAATATTTGATTATTTGTTTGTTTGTTCGAGAGGAATAGGCTCCAAAACTACTAACCCGCAAAATTTCATGGCATCGCATGGCAAAATTCTTTCGCCTTTAGAATCCTACTCTATCCCCGTTGAATCATAGTTTCTCGTACGCTGCGAAAATCTTAGACAATAAAGTAAATTGACTATAGTTTTATACAGGAAATCTACAAATAAGTCCACGATTCCATACGTCTAATACAGTCATGTCACAATAACTACTTTTTTCCGGTAACTGGTTCTTCCGAATTGCAGCGAGGGCAGTTTTGGGTACAAAATAAGGATAGTTCCGAGTCGAAACCGCGCAGTTACATCATACCCAGCGATATTTTCTATTGTGAGGAAATTCCCAAACGTACAACCATTTCTCAATCTCGCTAAAACATATGTATGTACATATATGTTTTTACAGTCCACTTATAAAATATTGTCTATCGAAAATCGTTTTTCGCAATAAGGCAGTGTTGTATTGGCAATATCCCTGGCCTGAAAGAACGCCTGGTATAAATGAAAGAAAACGTCATTATAATATTTGATATCTGAAGCATAGATCAATAATACGATTAGATGTCGATTCAGCTACAAGAATGTGTCTTAACAGGCTCACTTAGAATGTGGGCTGGTGTTTTTTTTAGTTTTTTTCAAACTGCCAACACACAAACACGTTCCACAATGTACAATGTACATTATAACTATTTATTACAACCAAAAAAGTACAATTGGGTGTAATTAGGGTTGAAAGTAGATTTTTTTTTACTTTTTCTTAGTTCGTTGGTAATTCAACCTTGTATTCATGCGGACAGTATTTTGTGTTAAATTTCTCTGGAAGGCGACATCTAGTATATTCTTGATCTAAGAGCTGAAGCTTTCATAGACCGGCGGATTGTGTTTATTCTAATTGATAAACCAAATTAAGTAATAGTGGCCGTGTTCGGTAGGTGTGACATCTAGTGGCAATATTCTTGTGCGTTTCGGTGCAGATGTAAAACCGTCGATCCCGGTTATTATCATAAGGTAGCAATTGTAACTCTGACGACAACACAATAGTACGAGAGCTGATCTGATGATGGAATTGGAAGGTGGAACCGATCTCCGGGATGGCTACAAGGTCTTAACGAGTCGTCTTCATATCACCCATTAGAGCGTGCATTTTAGACTTTTCTAGTGTGTATAGAATTCAAATCCGGGCATTCCAATTAACAAAAACGTCCAAGCCGTTGGACTATCTTTCTTCAAGTAAGATATTACTTGAATATTTTAAGATTTAAAGATTTTTATTCCACCAAAACTTACAACACAAATACTGTACGTAAACAGCTGCAATAGTAAAACCCATGTCGCAGTAGTTTACGCCAATTCTGAAACATACAATTTTAAATATGATATTTGCAAATACTTAATACAATTTAATTAAATATTCATAAGTTTCATTACATTATACCCAGGTTCTATTGTATTATTGTAACACTGAGTTATTCAGCAAAGGTACGGCGCATTCTCCTTAATTATGAAAGTAGTGGTTTGCAATTTGTTCAATGTAAGACTGGCTGGAGAGTTCTGTAGCTATTATATAAATTTTAGGTTTATTTTATACTTTATATAAAGTTTTTTTTTATGTTGGAAGCAAGTAAACGAGCTGTTGAATTACCTGATGGTTGGTTGACCGTTTCTAATGGACATTAACAACTAGAATGGGGTATCGGAACGCGTTAGCGACCAGGAAGGAAGTAGGAAACGCGAACGTGGATACGCGGCGAAGAGAAAGTAACAAGTTGTACACCACGAGAGATACTAATGACGCCTATTGATCCCAGATATACAGTTTAGGACAGGTGACAGAAGAATATGACCAAAGGGAAGAAGGCTCTCTAGCTCCCAGTCGGAACATGATAAACAATTTGTTGGAATATCACACAGAAAATTTCAGTTACCACATGCTGAAAGTTTCACGTAGACGTATTTCATTAATATTTTCAATTAAATAATTCCTTTAGCTCAGTTAGTTTCCTCTGAAAATGTTTCTCAAATACTATTTCAGTTTTTGAAAGTTATTTCAAGTATTTTCCCGGCTTGATATGAGTTATAGCTTTTAAGTTGATTATACAAGTTGCTGGGTTTCGTGTGCTTTGCAACTTCAGACTTTTCGTGTAATTTGAAATAAGATGCATTAGTATAGACGAAGGAATGAAAAACCGAGAGTTATTCTAAATTCATCATCTCAACCCATCACGGCCCACTATTGAGCACGGATCTCTTATCTAAATTAGAAGGTACAGCTTGCCAAGTGCGGGTTGGCAGACTTCACACACTTCTGAGTTTTGCAAACACCCCGGCATGCAGGTTTTCTTACGATGTTTTTCTTTCACCTTTATAGCGAGTGACAAATGCCTAAAACGCACATAACTCCCAAAAGTCAGAAGTGCGCGCTCTGGGATTCAAATGAGTAGGAGGCTGAATTTTTAACCATTAGGCTATCACCGTGTTCTTAATTATGGCACTTTACCATCCAAGACTACATCACCCCGGTGAAATTGTAGTCAAGCCTTAACTTTTAATAAGAGATTAATTTATTATTTTATTCAATTAGGTGTTTCAACTATTTTTGACATAATTCTGATAGGCCTGTTGGTCTATTAGTTAGTGAGCCTGACTGCTACGCCGAAGGTCGTGGGTTTGATTCCCAACCAGGTTTGTTTATCAGTTATCTGATCATAGTACAAGCTACCGCTTAGTTTGGGATTAGCTGGCCGTATGTGAGTGGTGAAGATATTTATTTAAATAAATAATTAAATATATTGTGTATTATAATTGAATGTTAATTTATTGTACATTAATTTACTGTTAATTGATATATTAGTCTCATTGTAAAAATAGTAACTAATTATATATTGTAATTTTATATATTTTAAATAGTGTACGCCTATATAGGCAGGACGTAGCGAGACATTTTGTTATTTAACACTTTTCTTACTTAATGTCTACAATAAACTATTGTAACTTTAAACACCAACAATATGACAAATATGTTGTCAACAAACACTATGTCATGTGACAAACACCAACACTTACTTATATACTTTACAAAGAAAGGACTGAGACGAGTCATTACATTTATGAGTGATGTACTTAAACATGAGTAAGAACGATTATTTTAATGACTTTTCTCTCTTTTTCTCTTACTCGGCTTTAGGTTCGGCTTCAACCCATTGGTGATTCACTAGTGAGTATCGGCCCTGATTCTTGAGGCCGCTGAAACATACTCCAGTACGGTCTTTAATGGGAAAGGTGGACTCAGAGAGACACCGAGGTCACTCGCAGGTCTCTGACACTGCTTAATAACCGGGACCGGGCTTTACGCGCCCGAAGTACGGAAGCGCACTGAAATTTTTTCTGCGACCGGTCACACGTCCTCCTACCGACCGCGTCTGCTTTTGCATAACTTTTTAAATCGAGTATAATTGAAACAAGCCGCCGGGCTATGAACTTATTTACGCGTTTTGCTCAAAAATTTGTATAATTTATTAGTAAGAAGACTATAGTAACATTTTTATTGGAGTCGTATTACGTAATTTTTTAAGTGCCTACGTAATTTATTTATGATAATGACCAGTAGTTTTAGTGAGAGATACTATCTTATTAACCTTCTAGTATATTTGACGCGCTGTTGAAAATATCGCCTCAGGGAATCATATTTTATTTACACAAATAACTTGGTAGTGTGTGTGTGTGATGACATGACAATATTTTGTTATGCTATTCGTATTTATATATTATTTATTTTTTATCTATCGGTTGAGCCATGGAAACCTTTTCTTTAGGGGCCACAAATATTATAAGGATTATTGGCGTGGGCCACATTTTATGTGTCATCGTCGGGAGGTTCAGTAGAAACGCCAAAAGCCGTGGGTTGTCGACCAATGTTGACAAAGCCTCTCCTCTTCACCGCCCTCTGCAACACCCACTCCCTCTTCAAGACCTCTTCTTCATCCCCAAAGTCATTACCACATCTAGTGCATGAATACAAAGTGTTAAGCTTAATCTTCGATAATACTAATTCTGTTAGACACTAATTGCTACAAAGTGCATAAAGGGATATTTATAATATATATCAAATTTTCTTCAGAGTCTCCAATTTCTTTTTGATTTTCTCATATATTTATATATATATATATATATATAACAATTATATACAATATATATATATATATATGACAATATATATATATATATATAACAAACATCAAGCTAGCGCCATCTCGTAGCGAGTAGAATAAACCAAAATTGCCTACCGCATGAAATGATGTTGCATTCAAAACAATGATAGCGCCATACAATTTCATTTTCTTGTAATACAGTAGAAGTAGTTGTAAGTTGAAATATTATTAGATAAATAATAAATAAGTTTAGTGCAACATTTATAAAATATTATACTTAAAATGAAAATACAGAACAGAATATAAATAAAAATATGTCATTTAACACAAGCAGCATAAAAATCGATACAAATCGAATAACGAGTTTTATGGACATAATAATATATAACTTAGCCACATCTGGTTGGGGAGCGTTGGCCCGTTAACGATCGAGATGAGAAAAATAGTGACATCTGCCCCGGTAGACCCGCTTCCACTAGTATACGTACGATTTAGTTTCATTTGGCTTGCTGCCGATTCGAAGATGTTATATGTATCCTTACTAAAATTGGAATGCAACGAGAAATATTTATAGAAGCTTAAAGAAATAATTTATATGCATACTCGTATATAAAAATTAATGTTTGTTTGTTCTTTATAGAGTCTGAAATGGTAGGAGATAGAGCACTGATGTCTTTAGCAACTTTCTTCATAATTCTCTGGAAAAGGTTTTGGTATCAAAATGATATCGTTCAGACACCGTTGATGAGCTGATGGGTAGCGTTTGTCAGATCGTCTACATTATTTTTATATCTACATTATTTGGTGATATCTTTTTAACTATTTTAACGTATTCGTTTAAAACTGATATGCTGTATCGTATACAGTGATAAAATACTAGATGTATGTATGTTTTGAAAGCACTAAAAAGATTCAATTGGAGTAATCGTTTGCGATAGCTAAAATGTACATTTTGTTATGGGTTTTTTGTTGCAATCACGTTTATAATGTACTAGAAATTGCCTTCGCTTTGCTTCGGAAGAACGCTTCGGAAGCTGTCCAGTGGTTTTGGAGTTGCCATACTAATTTACCCCCCTTCTTTATCGCTCTTCACCCCCACAGTCAATACCATAATTAGTGCTTGAATACAAAATGTTATACTTATATCTTTGATAATAAAGTACTTTCATCGTCTATTTACATACATATGAACCTCCAGGCGTTGTAAAATGAGTAACCTATGTTATCTCTTGCTTGTGTACTTTGGTATTTTTAATATTATATTCGCATTTTTAATTTTTAATATTCGTAGGAATAATATTTGGACAATTTACACTCGCAGTACAAATTTCGTAGCACGACTACGAAAATTCGTAGATGCGCTACGAATTTCCGTGGGATATAAAAGAGCATTTATTTTTTACTTTTTCGTTAAATGAGTATGTAAAGTTATGTTTATTGCCGAATTACTTTTATTACAACCTTTTATTTTACTTGCAGTGTATGTTGCTATATTAATACGTTAGTACTCGTATATTATGTATGTATGTACATATGTATATATATTTGTTTGTTAGGGGTCAAATCTTGCAAGCTTAATTAGACCCATTTCCTCTTATACAACGGATATGAAATTTTGCATAAACCTTCAGTCCCAAAGACAATGCATTTTTATGACAAGCATGACCTGATACTATGTTCAGGATTGGCTCCAGACAAGGGAGCTCCTCAACGGTTAACAATACAGTTATGAATTTTTGTATATTTATATGTATTAGGGATCTATTATTAAAGCTTGTGTTTTTAAATATTTTAATAAATCTTGTTAATTTATATATTTTTATTTTAGTCTATCTATTTTCACACATTTAATCCCTCGGATCCCTTGCAGTTTTCTTTAGTAATTATTAAACTAAAAATAAGGTAATTACATTCTTATATTATTCGTGATAATAATTAAATACTTTATTATTTTTATACATATTTATCGTGGAATATTTAATATGTCGTTGTCGTGTCGTGGCATGCAAAACAGTCGGTCGTTCACCTCGAGCGTTCTGCTTTGTTGACGAGCGGAGCGGTTTCAGTGTAATTGTTTAATGTACCGAGACTTTACGTTTTCCATAGAGTACAATTAAAGATTTATTGTTTGAAGTTAATAAAGTAAAAGTTAACTTTCTTTACTACCTTGTAAGATATTGTTTGTTCTTTATTTACTTCGATACCATATTAAAACAATGTTAAAACATTACATTAAAACATAGTTTCTAAATAATTTGTAATATCTATTCGATATTAAGATGTAATAAACTTTGAATATATTGCACATAGCGAACGTAACATTATTATAACGATCAAGTATTGTAAACACCTGTTGTTGACAATTTTTACAAACTCAAATCGCCTTAGCTTCCACTCCGCTCTGTTCCTATGCCCTCTCAGTTACATTCAGCGTTGCAACTGTATCAAGCATGTAATTGACGTCGATGAGCGGTAACGAGGTATACAGAATACATTTTCGTGCGCTTAATATTCGGTTATTGAAAATGTTTGTTATTTTTTATTCAAATAAGATTGTTTTATATATGTACAGATAACTTTGTTTGAATAATTTTAAATAATTTTGTATGTAACAGACTCACGTAGTTTATAGGTAAATAAATAAAATCTTTAAATTTACTTCTTAAAATAACATTCGCTTGTTACCTAACCGTTAGCCCTAACTGGGATTTCAACGTGGAACCACTTGTTTTGTAGGTAGGTCACTACCAACTACGCTACGTGGCCGTAAGATATTCGGAGACCAACGTGTAACGTAACTAGTATCGCTATTAGTTTGGAAATTCCCATTGAATAGGAAATTGCTCAACATTTGAATATTGCAATAACAAAAAATACAAGGAAAAACAATAAACAATCCATGACACTCTTACCAGCTAACTAGAATATTGCCAAAACCCATAAGTTGAGAGCAAATATATATCAGTCACCAGACTCAGTCAGTATCAACACAACCACAACGGAGAGCAAACATTCATCTAAAATTCTGCCCTGGGAATACAACTCAGGAATCTTCACAGGCAAATCCTGCCAACTACCGACTTCCAAAACCATAGTGTACAGGTCTAGTAAGCACAATATTGTCATATACTATGAAACTGAAGTCATGTTCTCATATTAATACGTGAAACAATAACTATTAACCTCTTTCTAACAAAATTGCAAAATCACAGCTGGAGGCTCATAAAACATGGCACAGTTGCAGTTACCACGGAGGAGTGCAGAAAGCTGCTTTATAAAATTTCATTGAAAAAAACATTAAATTACAAAATAAAAACATTATACTTACCAACAATTTACTACCGTTAGCAATTTCACTACTGTCAATGATAGTCTAGTATTAAAGACCGAATTTCTAATAAATATAAAATCGCTTTCCGCTAAGCACTGTTTCTATGCACGGTATCAATTAAGCGCAAGGCTGCCAACTGAACCAACCGTATAATTGGACGTAATGGCGGCGAGTTTAGCCTGTGTTTGGACATTTTAGACAGATGTACATAACGTCATTTGAGAAGTGTGATAATTGGATTGAAACAGAGGTTCCCAAACATTTATTTTATTTATTTGGGTAGCCTACAGAAAGACCACGATCATCATCTCAACCCATCACGGCCCACTATTGAGCACAGGTCTCTTCTCTGAAGGTTAGGGTCATAGTCCACCACACTGGCCTAGTGCGGATTAGCAGACATCATAAACCTTTGAGTTTTGCAAACTCCCCGGAATGCAGGTTTCCTTACGATGTTTTCGTTCACCGTGAAATTCAGAAGTGCGCGCCGTGGGATTCGAACGCGGACCCCCCGAGTAGGAGGCCGAATTATTAACCACTAGGCTATTACTGCGTTATTAATTTTATACATACCTAGAATACAAAACCCCTTTTCTATGCTGGCAGACCAGGATTTCGGGAGAGGCGACAAGAAGTCAGTTACTCGATGGTAGAGATAAACAAACAAACAAACTTACCTATAGAAGTATCGTTGAAGCTATTGAAGTCTCCAGAATCATGTCCATCCCCTCGTCTCCTCTGCGAGGCTGATACGTGCTTTGCTATTTCTAACCGTAAACTTTCGTTCTCCATTTGTAATATTTCATATTCCATCCGGAGTTTTTGGTTCTCCTGTAGGACAAATGAAAGACAGTTCTTTAACAGGTGTTCATTTATAATATGTTTTACAATATAGCCGCATCGAATATAATTGATCTTTAGACTTTACTAGTAGTACCCGGCGCGCGGTACTACGCATCAACTCATCAACTCAACCATGTGTCCGATCGATATAATTTTGGTACCAAAACCTTTTCCAGAGGATTTTGCACAAAGTTGCTACAGACATCGGTGCTCTATCTCCTACCATTTCAGAGTCGATAAAGGATAACCAAACTCACAAACAAACAAACATTCATTTTTATATATATAGACTATGCTACAAGTGTAAGTAACGTTCTACATAATGTCACCTTCAACCAATTTTATTCCTCAGTACTCAGAAACCTCCCCATAACTGAGGAAGCATTAAGTGTCTCCACAGTGCTGCTCAAATGCGAATGACCAAGTTGTTATACCACCCAGAGGCATCCAATAGCTTCACAATTGCTGACGACAGCAACCAAGACTGATGGCTTTACTTACCCTTTTGGCACAGAAGTGCTCAAGGATTTTTGCCTCTAGCTGTTACCCATCCTTCTACCGCTAGCGCCCGCTGTTGCTCAACTAGGTTGACCATTCTGGATCAACACATACTATAGGGGCTATCATCGAAACATTCATAAGTCAATTTGCATTTTTTATATCCATTTTGATGAAACTTGGCAGTTATTACTTATATCCAGGATTAACATTTAGGATACTTTTTATCTCGAATAATTATAGGGTCCTTTGTAATGCCAGATGAAAAATTGTATGGGATCTATACAAGGGAAAATAAATATGCAAGTTGTGGATAAAACTAGTTCATAATAAAAATAAATGTTCTACATACCTGTTCTAGAGTATGTGCTTTAGTCGTCAGTTGCTCATTTAGATGCAAATCATCAACAGAACTAAGTGCATCTTCACTACCAACCTGCAAAAAAGTTTTTCAATTTTTGTGTAAACAATTTCATAGATGAAAAAGATACTAATAAATTGGCCTCCATATAAAAAAATTATTCATCATTATTGAGCCAGTTTCGGTAGTACTGCTGGAAGCTAAGGGTCTGATTCCCAGCTGGGGCAGGTATTCAGATGACAGATTTGTTCTTGGATTATAGTTTGGTGTCCCCAGTAAATTTTTGTCACGTGATTACTATCAAGCTAATTTGATGAGACAATCAACTTCTCAATTTGTGGTAGCTAACAGGGGTAGTGGCACAGTACCACAATAAATAATATGGTACCATACAATTTATGGGACAATATGACCATTACATTATATAAATAATAGTATTAAATATTATTATGGGTGCTATGTGTTGTCCATGCTACCAAGAACTAAGGAAGTGCTAGCACATGTATGAGGGAATGAGGGTACTAGCATTATTTTTTGTACTGAAAAATTTTCTCTTACCAGGCTGCCAGCCTCTGAGAAAAAGTCACCATTACAGCTGGTTGGTTGACTAGTCCCGACTTGAGCCTTATTAGGTGTTCCTCCAAGCCGTTCTTTCTGAGCTTCCTCTAGTGAAAATTGTAACTCTTGATTTTTGTTTCTTAGTTTTGCTATTTCACACTTATATTTGCTTTCACATTCATTCAAATGCCTTTGGTAATCTTCTATGGAGGCTTGCAACTGTGATACTTCAAAGGACTTGTCTGAAAGCTATAAAGCGACATAAGTATACCAGTTATTTTTAATATAAATAAACATATGAAAAGTGTTTAATATTTTATATTATGTGTTTTAGAACTAAATCAC